>JANHFM010001684.1:86207-98721 GCA_032468115.1 Grayia smithii | reverse complement strand
CTCACCCAGACTTCAACTCTGGGAGGTGTTGTCCACAAGTCTTAAAGTTGCCAAGGTTGGAGACCTCTGGTTTAGGTGTTGGAACAGAAGTGGGGAATCTAAGTTACAAGTAGTCCTCAACTTACAACCATTTCTCTTGCAACTGTTTAAGAGTTTTCAATGCTGTTGAAAAAAATGACTTATGATTGGTTCTCACAATAACAGCCACTGCCGCATTCCAGGTGGTCACTTACATAATCACAATCTGGGTGCCTGGCAACTGGCTTGCATTTTTGAGCATTGTAACATCCTTGGGTCATGTGATCCTCATTTGCCACCTTCCTAGCTGGTTTCTGACAAGCGAAGTCAATTGGGAAGCCAGCAGGCACACTCACAAACAGTCATGTGATGTTTCGCTGAACAACCACAATGATTCACTTAATAACTATGGCAAAAAAGGTGGTAAAATACCTGTTTAAGGGATGCCTCACTTAAATGATCACATGAAGAATTTTCCAGGTCCAATTGTGGCTGTAAGTTGAGGCCTATCTGTACAGTACAGTCCTTGACTTACAACCACAGTTCAACCAAAAATTTATGTTGCTAAATGAGACGGTTATTAAGTGAATTTTGGGCCATTTTACAACAGGTCTTGCCATAGTTGTTAAGTGAATCACTGCAGTTATTAAGTTAGTAACACGACTGTTAATTGAATCTGGCTTCCCCATTGATTTTACTTGCCAGAAGTTTGCAAAAGGGGATCACATGACCCCGGGACCCTACAACCGTCATAAATATGATTCAGTTGCCAAGCAACTGAATTTGGATCACATGACCATGGGGATGCTGCAACAGTTGTTAAGTGTGAAAAACAGTCATCAGTCACTTCTTTCAGGATCGTTTTAACTGTAAACAGTCACTAAATGAACTGTTGTAAGTGGAGAACTACCTATACTGCCAAGGGCAAGACTTGTTAATATGGCAACATTTGTTCCCTTCTGCTTCCCATTCCTTCTACTGCTATCCCTTGAAACATCTAAATGGTATCTCTCCCCAGATCGCATTATTCTACTTCACCTTATTTGCAAGGCAGAGAATGGTGACAGCATGGCTTGTTCTCAAAACGCAAGTGCGAAGACAGCTGTGTCTGCATAAATGGATTTACATTTTCAGAAGCAGAGCACCGAAGGAAATCAAAGATGCTTTTATATAAGAGCCAATTCTCACCAAGTCAAAAGCAAATAGCTAGATACTAGAACAGCAGCTTCACACCAGCCACACCTTATGGGCACCAGAAGCCACCAGAAAATAAACCCTGATTTCGCAATACATGTATTTCGCATTTAATACAGAGCAATCACTGAAATTCTTTCATAATGGCTGCATTCCTTTTTTCCACCATAAATCTGGAGTTTTGTGTCTTCGAATGCCTGCTCGGGCCTGCTTCCTGTCTAGCTTTGTTAAGAGACACCTGACAGCTTGCAAAGAACCATCATCACCAAAAGCATCAAAGCATCCATTTTTAAACAAGGAACACACACTCACACACACACACTCTTGCCTGGTGTACAGCTGTGCAGAGCAGTTGCCACAGCCCCATGAAAGTGAGAAAAAGTGCTTTTAGGTGTCCTGAGTCATACTAAAAATCCCATTCCTTTTAGCTTTAGTTCATCCATGTGCCAACCAGTCAGACAATAAAACTTTACCACTGGTCTCCTACATTCTATCTTAAAAGGAATAAATACATATTTTATAAAAACCATAAACACACACACACACACACACACACACACACACACACACACACACCCTGAAACAGATACACCCGTAGAAACAGGTCCTCCTCTTTTTTTACCTTAAGTAAAGTTGACCTGGGAAAAAATATATATTTACATACAGTATCAGGTCAAAAAGTTAGTTGCCAACATCCAATTTCCCTGTGGGGAAAAAACAAAATCATCTCCCACTGTTGCTGCAGTTCTAGTGTCAAAGGGCCTACGTCAACTTGAGCATTTCCCCAAAAGATAGTTTGCAAACAATCAATTTAGGGATGGGGAGACAAGATGGAAAGCCATGATTTCGTATGTTTTGTTGTTAGCCTTGAAAGCTAAAAGATGGGTCCCCCTTATTCAGAGGCAAGTTAATTCTGATTATCAAATGCAAGGAGGCCGAACGCATAGAGAGCAGTTTCCACCATGCTCTCTTTCTAAATGTGAAGAGTTAATAGGTTATCAATTAGGTTGGCCAGGAAAAGAGGCTTAAAGCTAAGTGAAACTTGAGCAAAGTACTTTTCATTTCCTGAGGGCTATAATGAATGTGAAAAATCAGCCATGATAGGGAAGAGTTGGGCTGAACAATCCCAACAATATCACAGACCTTGGAATAAAGCAGAAGTGTCCAATCTGGGCAATATTAAGACCTGTGGACTTCAACTCCCAGAATTCCCCAGGCTGGGGAAACTGAAACACAGGTTTTAAAGTTGCCAAGATTGCACACCCCTGGAATAAAGTCTCTTTGCAGCTGGGAAACTGAGGCAACATGATGATGGGACTATCTCTTTGACCAAGGGCTAGGAAATCATCTCTTAGCCCCTGACCGGGGGCCAAAAGGGGGGCTTTTTCCAAAGGAACATCAACAAAGTTTAATCAAGTCTGCTGGACTGGTTTCCACAAATCCTGCCACCCTCAGCCTGGGTGGGATGGGAATGTGCATAGAGGCTACAGCTTGGAAGCAAGCAGGGAGAGGGATTGATACAGTAATCAAAATGCCCACCAAGCACAAGAAGGAGCTCTTTTTTTCTGAAATAAGGCATATTAAATCATAACTGGAAGTGACAGGGAAACCAAGTTTCTGAATCAAAAAAATGCCTCTGAAATAGTACCTGGTCTCTCCCTAGAGGCCAGGTCTGGGAAGGGCAAAAAGCAAGGTGGCATGCCCCCTTTAAGGGGCGGGGCTATCAGAGGCAGGGCTGCCAGGGGCGGGGCTTCCAGCCAAGCTGCTGCCAGCTGAGTCAGTAGGGGAGGCTCTGTAGCAGTCAGATCGTCGGACCATGCCAGGCTGGAAAGCTGGGTGGCGGCGGGCATGCTTGGTCAGGTGGTCGCTCCGCATAAACCGCTTCTCGCAGAGTGGGCAGGCAAAGCGCTTCTCGCCAGTGTGGGTGCGGAAGTGGCGGGCTAACTCATCGGAGCGTGCAAACCTCTTCTGGCAGCCAGCCCAATTGCACGGGAATGGACGCTCACCTGCAAGGAGAAAAGAAAGCAGGGAGGGAGAGAGAGAAAGAGATGGTTATTTTGGTCACTCTCGAGAGCTGGTGTTAATACAGCCTCCATATGCAGAAGCAATCTATCTCCAAAGACCAGATTTTTAAATAGGCAACAGTCCTCGATGCCTCTGGCTAGCTGCGGCTGGAAACAAGACACTAGAAGAAATCCCCTAAGGTAATGCTTAACAGTTAAATGAAAGCAAATGAAGGCAAGTGAGTATAATACAATCCAAACAGGAATCCTACACGACAATGAAAAGCTTCAGTGAGCTAACAAGTTCTCTGCCACATAAGCCCTTAATTATTTATTTCTTCTTTATCCTAGTAGAACCCAGAGGAATTTAGAGGGAGGGAAGCAAATTAAACCATCCCAAGCAGGAATTACAAACTCGAAGGACAAAAATCACTTTAAAACAAACAAAACCAGTACAGAGAGTCCTCCACTTACGACTGGTCATAGGGACCATCTGAAGTTCCAATGGACCTATCTGGGTGGTATTTACAACCCAGATTCAAAATCCCCAGGGATGTACTTCCACTCCCTGGCAGTCATGTGACCACACTTTGGGGGCTTTTAGCAACAGAGCCTCTTTATTATTTATCTCTTTGTTTGTATTCTGCCTTTATTGCTTTTACAAATAATTTAAGGCAGTGAATGATGGCAAAAAGGTTCGCCATCACTGATCTAGTTTGAAGGCCTCCATTAAAGGAAAATTCATCCTGTTCCACTAGCCAACATCTTATATAGTCAAGAGTATAGTATATAGTTTTTCTTGAAGTTTTAATCTATTGCCCCCTCTAGGGCAATAAAGAATCAGCCTACTCCTGCTACTATATGACAGCCATTGGATATTTGGAAACTGCTCTATCTCCCCTCCCCTCAAATGATCTCTTTTTTTGTCTAGATGTTCCAGTTCCTTTATTCACTCCTCACAGGATTTAATTTTTTGACCCTTTGCCTTCTTGGTTGCCTTCCTTTGAACTCACTTCAGTTTATTACTGTCCTTTGTTCAGCACAAATGCTTAAAATGAGACTCATATTCCAAGTGGAGTCTGACTAGAATTGAGTAAGAGCAAAAGAATTCCTTCCTTTAACTCCAAGATAAGATTTAACTTTTCAGCAACTGCATCACACTGCTGGTTCACGATGAGCTTATGATTGAGAATTAAACCCAGATTCCTTTCCTATTGCCAAGCCAGGTTACCCTGTCTCATACTTGTGTTTTACAGTTTCCCTGTCCAGATGCAGACCTGTATGTTTTTCCCAGTTAAATTCCATTTATTCATTTCAGTTCAGTTCAAGACTCTCTAGATTTTTCTGACTCTTTTCTTTCTTCTGAGGTGTTAGTTGTCCCTCCCAGCTATGCTTCAGCTTCAGCTTTGATAAATGTCCCCTTTTCAAGTGCTGATAAAAAAAAAAAACTTATGAAAGACCCAGGGCTAAAAACACAGCATTCACTGCTTCCCTCCAAGCTGAAATGTAAGTAGTGATGGCTTCTCTTTTAGGATAAACAGCTACAAATAAGTGGAATAGAAGCAGTGTTATTGTAGTAACTAAAACTATGAGAGTTACATCTATTTGTGTGTGGAACAAGAAGATAGACGAGGAGCAAAAACCTGGAAGAAAACAAAATCATGCATTAGTTTGTCAATTTATATTTTGAATGCAGGGAGTTGGGAAGAAAGAAAGCTGTATGCTTAAGCCATCATTTCACAATTTGGGTTTCAATAGCTAATCAAGTGCATTTTTATGTATAAAGGATTTTTGACAAAGAAAATAAAATGTACTTATATGAGTTCTGGGTTTTTCTTGGTTTTGCTTGGTATGTAGTACAAAGGATATAAGAAACCTAACAATCCTCCAGAAAAGCTTTGGAAAAATAAATGTTTTTATTACATTTTTTTAAAAAAAGGAATAGTGGTTCAAATATTGCTGTGTGTTGTTAATTATAGTATTCTGATAAAAAGGGATATAAAATCAATTAATAATAATTATATGGGAGTTCTTTCCTACAGAAGTTTCTTAATGCAGGGAAATACATCTTTCCAAAGGATGGAATGGGAAATAAGATAACAATTCAAGCATTTTGAATTATTTCTCTCTGTCTGTCTGCCTCTTATGTGTTGTCACTAGGGATGTGCTGTGCTTTGGATCTGTAGTGAAAACATGCTTCAGGCACATATCTGCATCTGTCAGCACCTCCTCAAAAAGCTACATTTTCTTGGTTGGGTATTTCCAGGAAAATATGTGTTGGATTTCAGGATGTCTGATGGTGCTGATTTGTGCCATGTCTTTAACATTTCATGACTCAGATGTTATTCTTTACCCAACAAAATTAAAAATTGTTTTGCCACATGGAGATTAGATGAGATTTCACTCTTGGTTAAAGTACACATTTTCAGGACTCCATCTAATAGAAACTTCTTAATATTCCCAAATATAACGTAAATGCTCAAAATGAAAGGGAGAAAAATAAGAAAGGAAACATAACTAATTGAAAATGAAATAGAAACAGTATCTTTCAGGAGTACCTGCTGATCCCAGCCACCTCTATCTTCATTCTAAACTATGAATGTAGAAAAGAAAAATGTATAGGAGAGAAGGAATAATTCAATTTCATTATTTCTCTATAGATTGCTTTAAAGTTGCCACTATTTAAGTGTTCATCATTTATTTAAGTTAATTAATTAATTAACATGATTCCATACCAGGATCAAAGAATTTTCCCATTCTAGTATCCAGGGATGCAGAAAACTTCAGAGTAAAGAAAGAGAGAAAAAGAAATATTCTCTTTTGCCCTCCCTTCCTCGTTCACGTGCATGCGTGCACACCAGGGGTGAAATCCAGCAGGTTCTGACAGGTTCTGGAAAACTGGTAGTGGAGATTTTGAGCAGTTCGGAGAACTGGCAAATACCACCTCTGGCTGACCCTAGAGTGGGGTGGGAATGGAGATTTTGCAATATCCTTCCCCTAGGAATAGGGAAGGAATAGGGATTTTACAGTACTCTTCCCCTGCCACACCCACCAAGCCACACCCACCAAGCCACACCACACCATGCCCACCAAGCAATGCCCACAGAACAAGTAGTAAAAAAATTTGGATTTCACCACTGGCTCACACACTAACTTTGTCTCTTGTAGACTGGCCATGAGATAGCCCTTCTGGAGCTCATTATGCTTCTCAACCATTATTGAAGGTAAACTTGATTAATGTCATGGGCTCTTATCTCCTACTAGTCCAAAGAATTTGAATAGGAAGATAAGTTAAGGTAATATAAATTATATATGATAAGATATTAGGAAGATAATAAGAATTCTTTGAAATTTTAGGAGCAGTTTTGGAGAAAAATATGCAAGCTTCTAGAAGAAGCTAAGAAAATGAAGATTTCTACATTTATAGTCTGTGAAATTTAAGAGTCTTGGAAATGTGTGTTGTTGTTCATAAAACATGAAGTATTTCTAGATATGTCTTCTACATAGTTTTATTGACCTTTGAAGATAAGCCTTCAAAGTCTTGAAATATCTCAGAAGATTTAAGGATTCTTAAAATGTTTTTAAAAATAATTAATTTTTCTTTTCATGGATGGTGTATTCAAGACCCTTGGAAAGAGCATATGAACAGCTGATTTGTGGATATATAAAGTGTCTGGATCAGAATTAAAAAATCTGGTTTGAAAAAGTAGACCAAAATATTATTTTGGATTGGCTTTCTCTTTCAAATGCAAAATGTTATTGTAGTTAGACTGCCTTTTCTGCTATTGTTAACCAGATGAACTAAAATTTGGTGGTCCCCCTTAAAAAATGCATGTGGTTGGACATGCTGATAGCCTTTGGATATTTGAGGTAAAATTCTGGCAGTTAATAAGCTATTCATCCTATGTAGTTTTGAGTCAGTATTATGTATTAGGGGCAGCTAGGGTTACCATTTGTGGACTGCAAAAATCTAGATAAACTCTAGATTTCAGCAACTCCTCATTCTTTTCTGCCAGATTTCATAGTCCATATGTTATAGTCCTAGGGAAACAGTAATAATTGATTAATTGAATTAAAATTTACTTTTCTATTGAAGAATGACATTCAAGGCAGCATATATAAGAATGCAATAGCTAAAAACAAAAGAAAAAAGGAAAGTTCAATTTAAAAAGACCTAAAAGTGCAATTAAAAAAAGCAAAATGACAGGCTGAAAACTTGTCTCCATTAAAAAAAATGCCAAGAAAGAATTCTGCTAGATTATAATTAGCTGGAATTCAAATATTGAGAAAATGTGAATATATTCACCTCAAATTTTTGATTCGCCTCATTCATTCACTTCAAATGTCAGAGCATTTTTTCTTCAGAGGTTTTCAATAAGTAAGGCTCTTAAGGATAGAATTTAAAAAGGAGAATGCAGCCCTCTAAATAGCGTGGGTAATTTGTTTGACCATATGCAGTCTGTTGCAGGTCTCTGATACCTTTTTTAGAATTTGTACAGTTTTCTTGAATTGCAATGGAAAAAAAAAGACTTGTGCACTTGTAGTTAAGTATGAAGTCCCAACATTTTTGGTAGCCTTTTCCAGTTGCATGTCCATTTTAAATCCAAGACTAGATCAGATCTGGCCATTTTGCAGCCCACAGGCCCATCCAACTCTTTGACTGTCCCTGTCTGACTTGTATGGATTGCTTTTATTTTGAAAGTGACTGCTATTTTTTTCCCCAATTTACTTATGTTCATGCAGACATGCCTTCACACTTTCACAGCCCTATTGGTTTGGCTGTCCACAACAGTCCAGGTTCTATTGTCCACCCATACCCTAGATGAAGCCACTATTTTCAGTTGTAAACCAATTCTATGTGTGAAGTTGGCTTGTTTTAGGTTTTCATGGCAAAGATGTGGCTTACCATGATTTCTTATCAGATCACTAATGCTCTTCAAGTATAGCTTGGTATATTATTCTTGTAATGACTATACAAAACATTATTTTGTGTTGATAAGAACTTAATTTAAGGTAAAGGTTCCCCTTGCACATATGTGCTAATCGTTCCCAACTCTAGGGGGCAGTGCTCATCTCCATTTCAAAGCTGAAGAGCCAGTGCTGTCCAAAGACATCTCCATGGTCGTGTGGCCACATGACTAAACACCAAAGGTGCATGGAATGCTCTTACCTTCCCACAAATGGTGGTGCCTATTTTTCTACTTGCATTTTTTTACATGCTTTGCAACTGCTAGATTGGCAGAAGCTGGGACAAGTAACAGGAGCTCACCCTGTTACGCAGAACTAGAGATTCGAACCACTGAACTGCTGACCTAATTTTATACAAATTCATTACTTTCTTTGGGTATATCTGATCATGTTTACACAGATGGACAATTGCCCTCTTTCAAATCAACTTTTGATATCAATTATGCCTTGTATAGCTTTCTGGGAGTAATGCAGTGGTGAAGTCTGAACTGGTTTGCTACTGTTAGCTGGCCACGCATGTACACTGCACACCAAGTGCACGCTGTGCATGTGCATGCACAGTGTACATTAAATGCGCGTTGCATGTGCACATGCACAATACACACCAAAAGGAGGCTTGGGAAGGTAAGTAGAACAGCGAGGGGGCGGAGAATCAGCTGTGGCACATGATCTTGGGAACCTTTTTTAAAAAACTTTTTAAAGCATTTTTTACTACCGGTTCGGGCGAATAGGTAATAAAAAAATGCTTGAAAAAAGTAAAAAACCTGATTCTGAGGATCACAGCTGTGCCATGCGATCATCGGAACCTTTTAAAAAACTTTTTTAAAGCATTTTTTTACTACCTATTCACTTGAGCTGGTAGTAAAAAATGCTTAAAAAAGAAAAAGAAAAAGTTCTGACAATCAGCTCAGCGATGTGCGATCATCGGAACTTTTCTTTAAAAAGCTTTTTAAAGCATTTTTAACTACTGGTTCTCTGAAACCGGTAGTAAAAAAATGCTTAAAAGGTTTTTTTAAAAAAAAAAAACTTCCGAAGAATAGCTGAGTGATGCGCAAGTGTCGGAATTTTTTTAAAAATTTTTTTACTACCGGTTTGGTGAACTTGTAGCATTTTTACTACCAGTTTGGGTGAATCGGCCTGAACCGGTAGCATGTCACCCCTGGGGTAATGTATTACTCATTGCAGTGTCATCCAAAAGACCTTTAAAATACATGCAACAAAAAATTCGATCCTTCCTAAATTATTCCAATACTGTATATAAAGTCATACCTTGATGTGGTACTGAACTTATCTTTCATTTTCTCCTTCCCACTGAAATTCACATATTTTATATGTATAGATCAACATAGCCATTGACAAATGATCTCAACCTTTGACAGACACCTCTATCAAACATTTTCCAGCAGAATGTAATTGGGAAGCCTGCTGCTGCTAAAGGGCATAAAATAAAGATTTCAATTACCCTGGCTGAAAATACTTAGAATTGCAACTTTTATTTCTGGAGCTATTTTGCATGGTCATCATATTCCTATGCTTTATCTCCATATTTGTGTTTTAGATGAGTTAATCTGAGTTAAAGGCTAGCAAGAGAGTATTTTGGAAGTCTTGGCTCTGTGCTGTGTTTCCTTAAATGAGTAAAAAATAAAATGTCTCAAAGGGAGTTTTTTATCTGCATCCTTAAAGGCTAACTACTTTCCAGCATGTTTCAGGTGATGCACAAAATAATGCAATAAAAAATAAGTGTCATTTGAATGCAGAGATTCATGTTTAGCTAGTGAGCTTTTACAAAACATGAGGATTAAAAAAATAAAATAGCATATTTGCATGTGTTAGGACAAATTCCTTTCCATAGATACCCACAGTTCATTTTCAGTAATGATCTGAAAGCAACTCTGTCCTTTTTCTCTCAGGTTTTACAGGGAATATTAATTTGATTGTTTTAAAAATCAGAATGAAACATAAAGGACATTAAAGGTCATGTGGTTGGTGCTAATAGTATGCCCTTTCTTCCCATCCTGCAAAAGTCACCCTGATTAAAGTATTTCTGCTCTCATATAGGTATTTTAATGTAGACAAATTTATCAGTTTATCAGACAAATTTAACAGGAAAGGCCAGGGATTCCATCCAATTAAGTGAAACTCTTGTCCCTACTGTAGATGTTTTCATTCAATTATTTAAATCCAATATATAGTTTTGAGAAGATTTGAAACATGTACAGTTCAATTAGTTAACAAATTAGTACATTAATTAATACAATTTATGCCTCATGGTTGTATTTTAAAATTGGAATCCTATGCAATAGGAATCCAAAACAATCCATTGCTGTCCTTGCTCACTGTGACCAATGCATCTCCTTGAGACCTGGTGATTTTCCCATCTATTGAACCTCAATATGATTTATATTTAGCTTAATTACCGAGGGAGCTGTACAATGGGCAGCCTAATGCATAACATGGGCAGTCTGAGTCAGTTGCCTTCTGACTCAGAACAGCCCAGACTTGGAGAAGTGTGCTAATTTTAGGGCTAAATTATTTGGTCCAAGGAGTGACTGCCAGCTGTGAAAACAGTTAAACGTTGGTGTAGGAAAATACTTTTAACTTTCATTGCTAGCTCAGGATATGGGCTGGTATGAAGGAAGCTGGATAGACCAGCTTGAAGTGGGACTGTGAGCTGAAATACACCTCAAGCTTCTTCTTTTTAAGCCTCAACGTAAAATAATCCCACAGGCACAAAAGGATAGAGGAATGTTTGGTATGTATATGCCATAGATCTTATGAAGATAAACTTAAGAAGCCATTGTGCAAGAATTCCAGCAACTGCTGGGTCAAGTGTGTGTTCTATTTATAATCAATGTTCTTATATTTTTTTCATGTCTATTCCACATAAAGGACTAGAGTTGATTTTGTCTGTGTGTGTGTGTGTTGGAGATATTGTTTACATTTGTGTTTTGGTAATAGAAAAAGACTGAGCTCTAGAATAGGGGAAGTTGAAGATGGAGAAAAAAATGGAAATCACTCTCTTTCTCTTCCTGGGGTCACTGAGGAAGGAGGTGTGAAAAGATCTGCGAATTCAGAGGCCTCACTAGCTCATGCCGAAGAAGAATCAGAAATTATTCCCTTCCTCTATTTCAGTTGGCATCGCTTTCTTTGGTTTCCGTATTCTACAGCAGGCAAATCTTCCCTGTGTCTGTGGTTTCATTTGAGGCAGGTTGTATCGTAAAGCCTTTTTCTGAATACAGATAGTCCTCAACTTATACCAGTTCATTTAGCGATCGTTCAAAGTTACTGAAAAATGTAACCTGTGACCCTTTTTCATACTTGCAACCATTGTAGCATCTTGATGGACGTCATCAACATTCGGAAGCTTGACAATTTGGTTCATATTTAGGACGGTTGCAGTATCCCAGGCTCATGTGATTATCTTTGATGACCTTCTGACAAGCAATGTCAATGGGGAAGGCAGATTCAATCAACAACTGTGTTACTAATTTAAAAACTGCAGGGATTCACTTAATAACTGTAGCAAGAAAGGTCATAAAATGGGGCAAACTTCACTTAATAAATGTCTTCACTCAGCAACAAAAATTTTGGGCTCAGTTGTGTTCAAGGATTACTCGTAATATGCTTTAGGGAATGGAGAGCTGAGAATACTTGAAATATCTATAGATCTTTTAAAATAGCTTATCTCTGCTTTTTGTGTACATATAAAATCCTTGATTATTTTTTACCAGTTTTTTTTAAAAAGATTTTGCTTGACATGGAAATAACCTGAAATAGGAAGCTTGCTCTGTGGTTTATTATCACTGAGTGCAGTAATCTTCACAAGCCATGGCATATGGATATTTCCATAAAAGCATATGAGACACAATTATTTTTAAATGGGTCTTTATTGTTTGCTGTGGTAATGATGTTTAAATTTTCCCTATTTGAATTATTCAAGTATATTGGGATACTGTGCTAATATGGTTTTGTGTTTGATGAACTGTATATTTTCTTCTTCTCCTTGTGTTTAGAAGCCAGTATATTGATTAAATTAAGACTATGAATGTGAATAAGAAACATACTTTTTTTTAACAAGATGATGAATATGCATGCTAATACTTGATTTGTATAGGAGGAAAATTGCCAGAAAACCTTTATATAGTTCTTCCATATTTATAGACTGTTAAAACTCTCATGTCTGTCTCATTGTTCGTAACCTTCAGTTTGCTGAACTAGGGCATCACAGGCAGGGGTGAAATCTAAATTTTGTTGCTACCGGTTCTGTGGGCGTGGCTTGGTGGGCATGGCAGGGGAAGGATACTGCAAAATCTTCATTCTTACCCCCCTCC
>JANHFM010001684.1:70523-83270 GCA_032468115.1 Grayia smithii | reverse complement strand
AAGTTTCAGAAGAAAACAGAATGTTTAATTCAACTACATATGCTAGTTTTGTAGCCGCTCAAGAAATAGTCAGGTACGGGAAGGGTTTTGTGACTGCCAGTGTTTTCTTTTCTGTGGGAAACAGGTCCAAATGGCTCTTTGAGTGTTTAAGATTGCAGATCCCTGTCCTGTACCCATACCAAAAGACAACTGTTGTCTGTTCAGTATGGTCAATTTTCAAGCTAATCTTCACAGCTTTGTTCCAACTCTAATAAATTATTTGAGGACAGTAGGACTGTTGTGGGTTGAATTGATATGTTTTTTTGGATCTGTATATTCTCCACAGTCTCTTAGCAACACCTGATGGAGTGTAAATTGATTTTTACTGGAACTGATTAAGGCTTTCTTTTATCAATTAACTGTCTTTGTTTTAACAAAGTACTCAGTCAAGGTTAATAATATATTATCTTATTAATAGGCACATTTTGGGATGTTGAATTCTAGATTTCTCTTAGTGAAAAACACAATGAAATTATTTAAGTGTAGTTCTGCTCAGCGTTATATTGCTATAAATCCTGTTGAAACAGTAAGATTACAATATTTTCATCTTTAAGCGTCTTCATTTGAAAACATAAAATTATGGACAATTTTATTGCCTGGAACTCAGGAATTTTTTTTAAATTATTTTTTGTTATAAGGGAAGAATCCAGTGTTAGTATTAAAATATACTTACATGAAATATATTACTACAATGCATATTCTAGTACATAATTAAACCATCTGAATTTAATGCTATGTTGTGGATTTATTGTGCCTTATTTACTAGGGGTAATGTCTGTTAATGTATCAATTTCTGCATCATTAAAACATTTTAATGAATATTATTAAAGTAGTGGACCCTGATAACATTTACAGAATTTTAATAAAATAAATAAAAAACTATCTTTTGAATACTCAGAATGTTATCTTGATTTTATATTTGCCATTAATATCAGTATCTAGTTTGTAAGATAAAGGTTGAAATTAGCTTTCAATTCTGAATGAATTTGGAAGACCATCACACATGAAGAAATCTACTCTAGCTCTCTGACTTAGGTTTTGTCATTATTGGAATAATGCCATTATTCTGAAAATAATGTCTGTTTTTTTAAGTCTTAAGAGACATTTTAACAATATGTGATAAATGGCATACATTATTAAGAAGTAGAACGTACCATGTGTTATAAGATGTACCCATTGCTTGATAACACTGCTTTAATGGTTCATTATGTGAAGCCAAACAAGCTTTTTTCAACCTGCTATTGGAAAATGTAGATGTATCAGAATTTATCGTTAGCATTAGCATTAACATCACAGGGAAACATTATATACACCACTTTGAGTTGTACAGAATAAAGGTGTGATATAAATTCAGATAACAACCAGCACATCCATATTTTGGAACTGTAGATAGTTCCATAATGTTTATATGTTTTAGTGATTTTAAATTGACTATCAAAAAATATTTTGTATTTTGTATTTTTGATTTTCATTATCAAGTCAAGATATCTTATTTCGGTTAATAGCACATTTAATTCAAAAATATCTTCTAAATCTCATGAACAGCTTTTGTGGGGAGTAGAGTAAAAAGGAAATCTAAATAGTAAGATGCAAAATAAAAGTTCACTGCTTAAACTTAGGCTTCATAGAAGTGTTTCCTATTAAAATAAATCGTTGCTGGATGCAATTCAATACATTAATGTCTGTAGTGCATACAATATATATTTTAAGATTCTGAGTCAACTGCTGATCTTCCAAAGATTGGATCTTTTCCAGATCTGAAAATTTAGCTCTTTTCAATAGAAACACTGAACAAAGCAACTTCTTTTATGCAAAACCCATGTTAAGGCGTAGGTGCTTGTATCACACCTGAGAACTGTGATAAGCATGACAGAAGGTAATTGATAGACACGAGTGATACTGAACCATTAGGTTCCTGCCATCAAGATGAAAAAGTAGGATATTGCTGCAGAAATTCTTGGAAGACAGCCTTTGTGTGAATCAAAAGCTTATATTTATTCAAGACAGAATTGAAAAGTGACATGAAAAAGAGTTGCCTAAAACCAGAAAAGTAACGCAAATAGACTGAGTAAAAAGGGAAATTGGTTAAAGTTGAGCAAAAAGAGAATTTGACTGTGGCATGTTAATGGAAAATACACTCTGTTTGGATTCTAATTATTAAAATTCTATAAGTGCCTATGCATGTCTGGATATTTATGAAATAGTGAGTAGAAGGTACACTCCTATGTATGGAAGTTGTAAAGGTCTCAGTCTCTGTTTCCTCTTTTTTTTAACTTCCTGGATTTGGAAGGCAAGAATAGATAGTGTTTTCTAATTGATCTGATGGCCACAAGCTGTAGTCCATTCTTGTTCCTAATATTCTTTTATAAATATCTTATAATACTAAGAATGCACTTTCCAAAGTATAAAAATGATATAATAAGACTGCTCCAGTGCTTAACATTTTCACTTGTTTAGTATTTAGCTGATGGATATTTGATTGTTAACCTTTTCTAGAATATGTGATTAGCTGATAAGGCATGGGCTTTAGGTGAATGACATTTGAGGGTAGCAATCTGAATGTTATCAGAAAAGAAGGCTTTTGTAGAACATGACATGAAAATTCTGGTTGCAAATAGATATTTCTAAAAAACAGCAATTTTTTTTGAGATATGTATGTGCTCTACTTAAAGTCTTGGAGGATGGCTTTAATATTGGCTGAATTATTAATAATCAGCACTTTTGGAATTTATATAATTTAAATCCCAGGTCTACAAGTCTTAAATTTTAACTTTGATATGGAAAATTTTTTTTACAGTTACTTAGGAAACTAAAATACGTCATACTTTCTTCACCTTTGTTGATATTCTCATTAGTTTGACCTTGATTGATTCTAGAGGAGATGAACCAGCTATAGAGCTCTCACAATGACTTAATTATTACTCCGAACAAAGTCCCAAATCAGGTTTGTGGTACACTGATAAGTGTGCAAGGGTGTACTTTTGGAGGAAGGGAAGAAAGTGAACAGCTGCAAAGGATATGAGGTAACTGGTAATGATGTTACCCAGTTGGCCTATCAGTAACAGATGCCCTCAGGGCCCATTGTGAAAGGTCACAAGGCTGAATGTGATAATGTCATTTAATCTCCTGAAATATGGGCTTATTGCTCCATATGTGATGGTTTCCCAAGTATAAAATCAACCATAATGGGTATCACTTTAAGAACAAACTCATTTATTGTTGCATGAGATTTATGCAATTACAGTATTATAGATTATATGAATTGGAAGGGACCTGTTTAATCCAACTCTCTGTTCAGTGCAGAAGTCCATTAATGTCAGGTGGTCATTCTTTTTAGGGATCCACAAAGAGGAGATATATCACTGGTCTGGGCATACTGTTCTGCTGCTTAATTATTGCCAGAAAAAAAAATCCTAATATTCAGCCTGAATCTCTTTTTAATTTCAGTTATACTTGGACTTTATCCTGCTTAAATTTCAACAAAGAACAAGTCCACTAAATCTTGCACGATGCAGTTTCTTACATACGTGTAGACCACTATTATATCATACTTTTAGTCTTTTCTTTTATAAACCTAACATCTCTAGCTGTTCCTTAAATATAGGATAGGGTGTCGTGTCCGAAGTTCGGCCCCGGCAATACAAGATCAAACAAGCAACATACTCACCGCGTAGGGACTAGGGGGTGCACTATGGGTGTGTGTATGAGAACAAGCCTGGAATAAACAAACAGCGATAACCAGAAGCAAACGCCACTCCACACGTCTAATGAGACCAATGACAACATAATTGGATCAGCTGGGGTGGGGTGGAGCAGCGTGGGAAACTTTAAAATTGGAAACACAGCAGCCAGCGCTCATAGCGCTAAAATAGAGTGGGCTGCATTCTGTTAGTTTCACTTGTCGCTGTGAGGAAATAAACAAGGATACCGAAGTTTAACCAACTCGTGTGCCTTTATTTGCCCGGCGAAGACTGACATAGGGTTTATCATCCTGAAACATCTCCTATGAAACTCCTCCAATTTCCTCATGTCCTTTTTAAAATGGGGGGTCCTGAATTAAACAGAATGCTCCTTGTGTAATCTAAACATGGATTATATTCCCCGGTATTAGTTATACAAAGCATTGTCTTGGAAAATCTAGCAGTCATGGGCAGAATGGCTATGTGCATTGAATATCTATTTAGAAGGTTTCCATAAACAGTTTAGATCACTGGAATAAGATTCTACTGAGATCTGTAGAAAAAGTGGTCAAGTCTTATTTTATTTGATACCAAACACTATACGGAATACAGAAGTTTTTGTTGCGGTGTAGGAGAGCCATTATGTTACAGTGACTAAGATGTTGGACTACAACCTTGGAAATGTAGATCCAAACATCCAATGACTTTGGAGAAATCATTTAGTGTTCCTTCCCTTGCAGGGTTGCTTGATGTGAGGGAAAAAATGGAAATAACAATACTATATAAGCCACTCTCAGCTTGTAGAAAACGTGGATAAAAATCTTAGTGAAAAAATTAAAAAAATATGTATTTTATGCTTATATAAAACCAACTAAAACGCTATTTGTACATATTATGCATATTGTGTGTGAAATAGACAAACACAGACAACAACATATGGGCTACATATGTAAGTCCTCGACTTACAACCATTCATTTAGTGATCATTCAAAGTTATAATGGCACTGAAAAAAGTGACTTAGGACCATTTTTCACACTTAAGACCATAGCAGCATCCCCGTGATCCTGTGATCAAAATTTGGATGTTTGGTTGGGAACCGGCTTGTATTTATGATGGTTGCAATGCCCCGGGATCATGTGATCACCTTTTGTGACCACTCTAACAAGCAAAGTCAATGGGGAAGCCAGATTCAGTCAACAATGGGGGTGATTTTTATTATATTATACTATATTAATTTATTTGATTCTTTTTATTCGTTTTTTTGTTTTAAATGTGGTTTTATATTCTGTAAGCTGCCTTGAGTCACCATGGGCTATAAATTCAATAAATAAATAAATAAATAAAAAGCTGCTAAAGTCACTTCACAACTTGTCTTGCTTAGCAATGGAAATTTTGGGCTGAATTGTGATCATAATTCAAGGATTACCTGTATATACAATCTTAAATTAGCCTTGTACTGCTTTTCTATTTCCCATTCATGTCTCCTCTGTTTGTCCTGTGGCGATGTGTCCCAAAGCAGTTTCAGAGGCAATTTGGAGAAGGAACAGCCTGGATATGGAAATTATTAAAAAGGTATTCCATTGACAGATCACTGGAGTACCCCTGGCATCTACCTAATGCCTTTAAAATAATGTATACTGACTGGGAGATTCCACGGAGCCTAAAGAAGATTTGCTTCTTATTTAACTTTAGATATTCTATGACTTTCTCATTTTACAAACCGCCATTGTTAGTTGGAAAAACGCCACACATTGCCGTTTCACCATCGTCCCATTTCATGCCAAATTGCTCAAAGTGATTGCTAAATAATGTAGTGATGTGCTTGAAAATAGTGTTTTTTTCCTCAAATGACTAACCACCATGTATAGTTCCTTTGTAAATTGAAAATGTTTTGTGATGGTTTTTTTTTGTGTGTGTGTATTTTTGAACTGTATGATAGGTGTATTCTGACAAATGAGGGCTGTTGATCTTCTGTATTCCTAACCCGACAATTCAGTCAGAAATGGTTGACAGGGCAGGTAGACAATGCACTATAGTGCTCTGCTTTTTTTCCAGTGTTTTTATATATTAACGTTATTGACGTATACCTGGCCCTGACTCTCTCATCAAATCCATGTTTATGTGCAGGAGGTTGTGTAGAAATATGACTTGGATTAATCCCTGATTGTATTAGGATGCTTGAAGTTTCAAGTGCCCTTGCATATGTTTCTAATACAAAAAGAAAAACTGCTATCTTCCCCCACTCCACTGGAGCCTTTGTCGATGTGCTTTTGTTTAAAGCATACATACATTGCAAATTAAATGTGAGAATGAACAGTTAAAAGAAATTGGCCCAAGGCAATGATTTGCAGAAATAAAAAATCAATAATGGTTTCATTAAAGGAAGAAATGTAAAAAGTTTAGGGATTTTCTCGGGGGAGGGGGGGCAGGAGGGTGGAAGGAAGGAAGGAAAGGATAACCATCGATTATTTTGCTTTGCTGAATCCTGATAAATTAGTCACAACACTGCGCTGTTTTGATAGATTTCAGTTTGAAGCACAGTCCTCCTAAACCAATCAGAATCCTTAATCTATTTTTTCTTCTTTCATTTTTAATCACCCTGCAGAAGAAAATGACTTTCCAGGTGCAATGTTTCTTGCGTCTTCAGTAATGTGTCTCAGTATTGACAGTCCTGTCCTTCTCAATGGAATTACTATAGAAGTCATCTCTGTTCTATTTGCTCATACTGCTTATCAAAACCTTGGGGGTTAATATACATTTTATCCTTATTGTCTATCATGTTTTCCAAGCCTAAGGTATAGTGATTTGTGTGAAATGTTGAACATTTTGAAAGTCTAGCTGTGAACCCCTGTCCATCATTTTGAAAAAGCATGGTTCACATGAGGTAATATGGATTCGGCTTCTTGCATTCTCTTTTGCATTTACCTTGCCATCCAAATTTATTTTATGTTATTCATTCGATTTATTTGCCACCCATCTCCCCACGAGGTAACTATACTTATTTATTTAAAGGAGAATTAACTGTGAAGAAACTGTAGATGACTGAAATCTGTTGGGAGTCTTAAACAAACTTCTGCAGAACTTATAAAAAGCTTCAAAGATTTGAAATGAATTTGTACCTGTAATGTTTACACATGATAACATTAATACTAGTTAGAAGTAAAAGCCCAACTAATCTATTGTAGGTTTTAAACTTAAATCAAAGGATGTTAAAATATCATTTCAACAAATTTATCTTACATATTCTTTCTTTCTGGCTGCTGATAATTATAGCCTCCCATTATATTTTAGATGGGGCAATTATTCTCTTATTTAGCTGCAAACTAGTTCCAGATTGAAAGAAAATTATGGCTCACATTTAACTAGGTATTAACTTGATTGTCTAACATCGTGTATTTCACATCAGTGTAAGGGAAATAATTGGAATCAGTATGAAGAAGTTGGAGCATATTTGTCAAAGTAATTTTTTTATCCCATGCTTTTTTCTTCCTTGATCAGGTAATATGAATTACTTTACCATTGGGATAAGGGTGGCACATTAGCCAATTAAGTAAAGTGGGAAAGTAGAAGAAAATCAACTTGTTAAAATTCTGAGTAGGTGATTGATAATAAATGTAATTAATGGATGAATGTAAGGAACACAGAGTTCTATGTCACTTGAAAAGCAAATCATTGATTCAATCTATGTTGGGTGGATTCAATTTCAGTCTGGATGTAACAACAGCAACAATAACAATAACAATAACAGAGTTGGAAGGGACATTGGAGGTCTTCTAGTCCAACGCCCTGCTCAGGCAGGAAACCCCATTTCAGACAAATGGCTATCCAATCTCTTCTTAAAAACTTCCAGTGTTGGAGCAGCCACAACTTCTGGAAGCAAATTGTTTCACAGATTAATTTCCTATACTTTACATTCAGGTTTTAATAGTAGGCAAGACTGAATTGTCATAGCTAAGGCTAGCACATTGTGTGTAACTGCTCTTAGAGATATCAGATTTGGCCACCATAATGTATGCCTTAATTGTAAGTGGCCTAGATTGCTATAAATTATTTACAGTGGATTGCCTTTTAAAATGACTCACAAATGGATCCAAAAGGTATGACTAAACAGCTTCTTAGAGTGAGAATGCCACTCCAAGAGAGTTGGTGGTTACGGTGAATAAAATTCTTTACATATTGTTGGAATGACACATTTGAAAGACTGTTCTCTACGCAGTTCCTAAAGCCTTTTTCTCTAGCTGAGTTGGAAGTAGTGTTGATGAAAATCGGAAAGCTGTCTTGGTGCTCTTTGAGAGGTCTTTAAATCCTTGTCAGAAGAAGTCTGGCCACCTCCTTCTACCACATGCAAAAAAATTGGTTTATTTTGGCAACTTTATGCTAGATAAGCTGCAGTGGCTGCTGTGACATGTTTAGTTGATGAACTCTTCGTGATGTTCTATGTTTTTTTTTTATTAATTTCCATGGTTTGTAATTATTATTGTCTTGGGCACTGTTGTTTAAATTAAATTAAATTAATTCAAAACACAGTGCAAATATTCTGTAGTGTCTATTGGATGAGATCATCCAAAGGAAATCGTGAAGTTGTTGGTTTAGAGAAGACATTTGATCACCGCCATAGCTGTCAGAACATCTGGGAGTTTTGTAGTGAAGATTTATCTGCACATACTTGTCCTGGAAGGATATCTTGTTTTGTATGCAGTGAACAAAAAACCCTATCATGTATGGCATAATAATCCCAGGTCTTGTTCAGATGTCACAAAAGCAGATGGTGTGAGATACCCAATACTATTTGAAGAACTCTACTAGCAGGAGAGAAGAAATGCTTGCCTCTCATTCCCTAAGGCTTTTTCTACCTCTTGCTGACATCCATATCAATCATTGAAAGACGGAAGTAATGAAAATAGAAGCTCTGGCAATGACCTTTGAGAACAAAGAGGAAAAGGCTTTATAAAGACATTAATGTTACCTGTATCAGCAAAGCAAACCAAAGAGAATCTGAACCTCCAGACATAATTGCAAATTGTTTAAGCCTTAATTACCTTCATAAGCCACTGTCCATTGATGCTGTATTGCTATTATTTCTATTAGTATTACCTATTGAAATATCCAGTTGTCAAATCCCACATTTATTTCCCTGTGTGTATGCGTGTGTGTGTGTGTATGTGAGTGAGAGAGAGAGAAAATGTGCCTACTATAATATGAAAATATGATTGCTTTAATTTCCTTTTTACACATACTCCAAATGCTATTATTAAAATGTCTGAGGTAAATTAAGGGAAGGTAAACACATGCTCTGGTGTTTTATTTTGTTTTTTTAAAGCGTTTAGATTGCAGACAGGCTTTTAAACTGAATCTTCAGAGGAAGCATAGAGGCATTGTGATAAATCCAGATTGGGCTCATTTTTTCCTATGTGTAGAGGATGAAGTTGTTTTTCATCCGATCTTATCCATGGGATAAGGATGATGTAAACAATAAACATGTTAAGTTAATACTTAGTTGTACTATATACACCTCTAATCTGATCCAATACATTTTTATTTATTTATTTTATTTATTATATTTTGTTGAGTACATATTAGATAATATACATAAGTATAAGCATGAATTGAATACGCAAAATGAATACAATTAAGGAAAACATTAGGACAGGGATGGTAGGCACCCTGGTGCTCTTATGCACACCCCTTACAGACCTCTTAGGAATGGGATGAGGTCAACAGTAGACAGTCTAAGGTTAAAGTTTTGGGGGTTTGGGGATGTAACCACAGAGTCTGGTAGTGCATTCCAGGCATTGACCACTCTGTTGCTGAAGATGTATTTTCTGAAATCGAGTTTGGAGCAGTTTACTTTAAGTTTGTATCTATCTTGCGCTCGTGTATTATTGTGGTTGAAGCTGAAGTAGTCATTGACACACAGGACATTGTAACAGATAATTTTGTGCACTACACTTAGGTCAGACCAAAGGCAGCATAGTTGTTTAAGTCCAAAATTTCAAGCCTGGTGGCATAAGGTGTTGATGTATCACTGAAGTTGAATCTAATGTCTACTTAAGTCCATTTATAATACCAAGCCCCCTAATCACTTTGGCTGACTTTGAGAATACAGGCTATGAAGAACACATACTGTAGTCTCATTTTCTCAGATGGGTAGGAAGGTGTCTAGTTTAATGAAAAGAAAGACTAGGGGTAATTATTTATTTGTTTATTTATTTGGTTTTATATGCTGCCCTTCTCCCGAGGGACTTGCGGCGTCTCACAACCAGAATAAAAATACAGGAATAAAATATTAGATAAATTAATAATTAAAACAATGTTAAAACCCCAAAATTTAAAAAAGAAACCTGATCACATCAGCTGATCTGACAAAAGAGCCAAGGCTTCAGTTCACGATGGAAGGAGCGAAGGTCGGGGGACAGTCCGGAGGTCAGTGGGGAATTCATTCCAGAGGGCTGATGTGCCCACAGAGAACTCTCTCGCCCTGGGCACCACCAGCCGACATTGTCTGGCCGATGGGACCCTGAGGAGTGCAGCCCTATGTGAGCACACAGGGCGGTGGGATGACAGCAGAAGGTGGTCCTGCAAGTACCCTGGGCCGATGCCATTTAGGGCTTTATAGGTAAGTACCAGCACCTTGAAGCGAACCCGGAGAGCCACCGGCAGCCAGTGCAGCTCGCACAGGAGAGGTGTCACACGGGAGTAACGGGACTAGCTGGAGCCTGTGGGTACACCTCAATGGCAGCCCCATGTAGAGGGAGTTGCAGTAGTCTAGGCACGAGATGACAAGAGCCTGAGTGACTGTGCGGAGGGCATCCCGGTCTAGGAAAGGGCCTATATAATATATAACAATGTTATAATATCTAAGGGGCTGCCACAAAGAAGAATGAGTCAACTTTATTCTCCAAAGCATCTGAAGGCAGGACAGAGAGCAATGGATGGAAACTAATCAAGGAGAGAAGCAGAGCAGAATAAGATTTGGAATGGACTTTGGAGGTCTTCTAATCCAACCCCTGCTCAGGTAGTTAACCCTCTACCATTTCAGACAAATGGTTATCTGATCTCTACTTAAAAACTTCCCTAGTTGGAGCATTCACAACTTTTGGAAGCAAATTGTTCTAAGCAATCTAGAACTAAGGAGAAATTTCCTGACAGTGGGAAGAATTAACCATTGGGACAAGTTGCCTCCAGAAGTTGAGAATGCTCCAACACTGGAAGTTTTAAAGAAGAAATTAGACAGCCATTTGTCTGGAATGTAGAGGGTCTCCTCATGAGCAGGGAGTTGAACTAGAAAACTTCCAAAGTCCCTTCCAATTCTGTTATTCTTGATTTCTGGTGTATCCCCTCACTAGGAGGGATAATAATTGCTCCCTGTTCCCTTCAATTTTGCCTTATGGACAGGTTTTCATTCATATCAATACATACATCTTACCTGTGAGATTTTATAAAGACTGATGATATTTGACATGAAGAATGAGATATCAGCACCAAATCCTCCAATAATGGCCACAATGAGATTCTCCTTGATACCACATCTGTAGTTGACAACGAAGTGATCAGATCGGAAGAGCAATTCCAAAGTAGAACGGTAAGTCAGCCGGGCATCAAAATAGTTGTCACAGATGAAAAATCCCAGAGTAACGTTAGACAAGAGTCTTGGGTTTGAGTTGATCTCTTTCACCGCAAAAGCCAAACTCAGGGAATGCTGATAAAACTTTAAAACAGCCCTGAAAACATAATTCAGGGATAAGTGAAATGCTGAGGATGGAGGCAAGCCAAATGCATTGTGTGAACCAACAATAACAACCACGCTATGAAACTTTCACATTGGGATGAGCGTCAGATATAAAGACCAATGAGAAACATTTGGTAGATCATGAAACTGCCTGAACAACTACACTACCTTGCCGGAAAGCATGATATGCAATTCAATTGTAGAGATGGAAAATAGGAGGAGGAGGAGGAGGAGGAAGAGGAAAGAAGGAGGAAGAAGAAGGAGAAGGAGGAGGAGGAGGGGAGAGGAGGAGGAGGAAGAGGAGGAGGAGAAGAAGAAGAAGAGGAAGAGCAAGAGGAAGAAGAAGAGGAAGAGCAAGAGGAAGAGGACGAGGAAGAGGAAGAAGAAGAAGATTAATGCAAGGTCCAAGTGAAGATTGACTGAATTCTTTGAGTTCATTCTTACAGTGCATAATTTGTTCCTTTCCCCTACACCTCCCTTCTTCCTTCTTCTACCTTCTCTCCAACTCTTATTCACCCTCCCTTACTTCCTCTTGTTTTTCCTTTCTTTCTAAATTTTATATCTTGAATCTTTTCCTCAGCTTTTATCCTCCTGTTATTTCTTGCCACTTTCTTTCCATTTTCCTCTCTTCTTTTCTTTTTTAAAGTACCTTCCCATTTTTCTATTCTATTCTTCCCACTATCAATCCCATTATAATCATCAAACTTTTTGTCATCCTTTATTTTTACCACCTTTTTTCCATCTTTTACCCCCTCTCTTCCCTTTTAAGACATCCTCCCTATTTAAAGTGAACCACTCCAAACTCAACTGCAGAAAATACGACTTCAGCCATAGAGTTGTCAATGCCTGGAATGCTCTACCCAACTCAGTTGTTACAGCCTCAAACCCACACAGCTTCAACCTTAAACTGTCTACCGTAGAACTCTAAGAGGTCCGTAAAGGGGGCGTGCATAAGCGCACCAGCGTGCCTACCATCCCTGTCTTACTGTCCCCGTTTATCTGTATTTATTATTTATTTTATTTATTTTATTTTTCAAGAATGTATTAGGTAATATATATAAGTATAAGCAAGAATTGAATACATAAAATAGATAGGAATAGAGGTAACATTAGAACAGGGACGGTAGGCACACTGGTGCTCTTATGCACACCCTTTACAGACCTCTTAGGAAAAAGGTGAGGTCACCGAGGGGCCTCGGTGGCGCAGCTAATTAATGCTCTGGCTAAGTGTTTCAGCTTAGTTCCAGATGCCAGCAATTAGTGTTGGTTCGAATCTCACCAGGCCCAAGGTTGACTCA
>JANHFM010001684.1:55855-66572 GCA_032468115.1 Grayia smithii | reverse complement strand
AACACTAATTGCTGGCATCTGGAACTAACTGAACAGTTAGTTCAGAGCACTAATTAGGTGAGCCACCAAGGAACTCATTGCAGTTGCAACTGTTGCAGCATCCCTATGGTCATGTCATCAAAATTTGGGTGCTTGGCAACGGACTCATATTTATGATAGCTTCAGCATGCCTGGGGTCATATAAGCAGCTTTTGTGACTTCTGACAAACAGAGTTAATGGGGAAGCCAGATTCACTTAACAGCCACGTTACTAACTTAACAACTGTGGCAAGAAAGATCATAAAAAGGGGAAAACCCACTTAACAACTGTTTTGCTTAGCAACACAAATTTTGAGCTCAATTGGGGTCATAAGTCAAAGACTACTGTATATAATATCTGTGCTCCTCTATTAGAAGCTCCAAATAAGCTCAGATAACAACAAAAAAAAAATACAAATTATCCATATGTGTATGATATGAAAA
Organism: Grayia smithii; assembly: GCA_032468115.1. NCBI lineage: Eukaryota > Metazoa > Chordata > Lepidosauria > Squamata > Grayiidae > Grayia > Grayia smithii. The sequence continues at coordinate 66,110 of JANHFM010001684.1, read as the reverse complement.
GAACCTATAAACCTTCCCCCTTATAATTAAACCAAAAAGGGAAATGAAGTGAGGAACTTCTGAGATTGGTAGAATTGAGTAGGATTGTGTTAAATGGGTTCTTCAGAAGACCTGCATGCCATGCCATGCCTTTCTGAAGTGTTAAAGCAGATGCATTTGGAGATAATAGGGACAGTTTCCAAAGCAACTCATGAAAAAGACACAATCACTTTAACACTTTGAAAAGAAATCTTTGTTACAGTTTCTCTTGCATTGCCAAGCACTTTTCCAGAAACATATGCATAGTCTAACATTACAGAATCTTTGCATCAGTGGGACCAGGGGTGGGTTCTACTTACCTTTACTACCGGTTCTCTTCATGCACGCGCAAAGTGCGTGCGTCGCCTCACTTCCCAACTAGAACTTATGTTATAATCAAGAAGACTAATTAAGGAGAGAATCAACAAAGAACTAAGGAGAATTTTTCTGACCGTGAGAACAATTAATCAGTGGAATGGCTTCCCTTCAGAGGTTGTGGGTGGTCCATCACTAGAGGTTTTTAAGAAGAGACTGGACAGCCATTCGTCTGGAATGATATTGGATCTTCTGCTTGGGCAAAAGATTGAACTAGAAGACCTCCAAGGTTCCTTCCAATGTATTATTCTGTTATTCATTTATATCTTAAACTCAGATAATATATTCATACGTATAATGTGATTCTGATCAGGAAATATCTCAGACTTTTAAAAATATCTTTAAAATGCTTTAACATTACCTGATAATCCTTGGAAATATAGCATTATAAATAGAATGGGAGTTCCATGGAATTATGAAAGGATTGATGCTATATCATGTAATGTTAAATAAATCTGTACTCTCAAACTCTCATGGGAAAGTCTGAATTTTGCCAAAGAATTGGTTGTAAATAATAATAATAATTATCACTATTAATCATTATTTTTCCATTGTTTTTATTGTATTAAAGTTGTTGATTGCACTAACACAATAGACAATAAAAAATGAAATGCCTTAATAAATGGGAAGAATTATTATTTTTATTTTCTCTGTATACTGTTTTGGTGATTTATAAAACAAGTTATAATTCTAATATTAGGAATTATAGTCTGTTTGCAGATGTACATACAGTACATACACACATATAGACACAAATATGTCTGTGTATTATTGTTGCACACTAATAGCAATGTGTCTTGCTGAGCATTTTATCTTCCTGGTAGAAAGTTCATTTTGTAAAAAATAGAATCCATCACATTTATGCCCTTCTTCATAGCACAGAATTGATGCTATTTCTTTTATGTTGGTAACTAATGTGAGAATCAAAAGGCTGTCACTGAAATGCATAAATACATCTTGTTTTGAAATGAAAATGAAAAAAATTGTTCTGACAGATTTGGGATTTTGATAGGCATTTATTTTGTTTGCATGTCAAATTGCATGCCTATGTCCATTCTTAGTCAGCCAGTTAAACAGTTGTTATGCTGACCGCTTATTTATGATTGTTCTTCAGCAGTGTATACAGGTAATCCTCACTTAGTAACTACAATTGGGTGCAGAATTTTGTTCATAAGTCATTGAGGTGTCATTATGTGAGTCACCACATGATCTGGCTAATTTTTACAACCATTTTTTATAAAGGTCATAAAGCAAATCACTGTGGTTGTTAAACCAATCGTGGTTGTTAAGCAAATCCAGCATATCCAATGTAGAAAATTTTGTCATTTTCTGCTGCAAAATGGTAAAAAAACAAACAAACAACCAGTGGTGGGTTGCCCCCGGTTCGGTCCGGTTCGCACGAGTAGGTAGCGGTGACGCTGTGACGTCACCGAACCGGTTCTCCGCGTCCCGGACCCGGCCCACCCGCGCGCCCCAACTCACCTTTTTTAAAAAAAATTGCCGAAATTAGGTCTCTGCGCATGCGCAGAGCGTTTTCGGCGATTTTTTTCTAAAATAAAGTTGCTGCGCATGCGCGGTAGCGCAGTTTACACACGCGCGCTCACTTCGCTCACGCACGCGTGCGTGCACGAAGACAACCGGTAGCGAAGGTGGGTAGAACCCACCCCTGCAAACAACCATTGGAAATTGTGATCACATGACGATGAGATGCTGCAACCCGTCAAAAATGTGAGCCAGTTGCCAAGTCCCCCAAATGTAATTGTGTGTTTGTGTGTGTCTGTGTGAGCCAGTTCCAAGTCCCCCAAATGACTGGTGTATGTGTGTGTTTGCAGCAATGATAACTTCAAGGATAGATCATAACTAACTTTTTTTGAATCTGTCGTAACTTCAAATGATCATTAAGCAACCGGTTGTCAAGTGAGGACTACCAGTAATGTTGCAGGGGAAGACAAAACAACACTTATTGTTTGAAGAGGTCATTCTTATTTGGTGTCACTGTTGATTTTCCCAGTGTCATTCATAATTCTTTCCAGTCTGTATGAAGAACATTGTTCCTTTAAAGACACTCTAGATCAGGGCTGTCAAACTCCTGCCCCATGGGCTGGATACTTCACATGCTGGCCACGCCCAAGTCTGGTTTAGCAAAGGGGAAAAAAGTCCCAATACGTCATGTGACACCACCATGATGATGTGAGTTTGATATCCCTGCTCTAGATTAACTGAAGTTAATGGACACTTCCAAGTGATTTGCATCTTCAGCTTTTATTCATTACACAGTTGACTTTCAAACTCTCTCTCTGTCTCTCCCTGCCTCCCTTCCTCTCTCTCTCTCTCTCTTTCCCCCTTCTCTCTTATTCTTCTCTCCCCCTCTCTCTCCCCCTTCTCTCTTATTCTTCTCTCCCTCTCTCCCTCCCTTACACACACATACTCTCTCTCCCCTCTCTTTCTCCCTTCCTCCTTTACTCTCTCTCTCTCTTCCTCTCTTTTTCTCCCTTCTCCCTTATTCCTTCTCTCCCTCTCTCTCCCTCTCTCTCCCTACCTCCTTTACACTCTCTCTCTCTCTGTCTCTCTGTCTCTCTCCTGCTATCTTTGTAGGCAGTTTTTAAATGAACACTAGCCTTTTAAATGATAATACAGCACTATGCAGGCAAGAACCTTTAACAGCACAATATGTAAAAATGATGCTTCCTGCAGCAAAGATGAACCTCAGAAATGGAATAGCCATTTCTCAGAGAAAGATACTGGTCTTTGTGGAAGGACAACACAGGGAAAACATGTCAGTGGAAAATAACACTGAAGGAGAATGGAGCCGCCAGTGAGGAAACAACATTCTGTGGGAAATAGCTTTTAAAGCAATAAAAAGTGTTAAGGGACTAGCAATGAAAACGTGGAAAAAACCCCCACAAAGCACTCAGAGTGAGGGAAATAACAATTTGGCAATGAAGGGGAAGGCCACATTCACGGGGGAAATGGCGTTCAATGGGGGAATAGCATTTGAGACAATACTGAAAGAGCAGTGATGAACAATCTCTAGGGACTCGTGATTGGGAAGCATGTAGGCTGAAGCTTTCGGGGAAGCTTTAGACAAGTATTTCTCAACAATGCTGGCTGGGGAATTCTGGAAGTTGAGGTTCACATATCTTAAAATTGAGAAACACTGCTCTAGAGAAAACTTCCTTCTTTGCCTTAGAGAGTTTGGAATAAACAGAGGAGAATTTGCTTAATTTGGGAGTCAGAAAGTAAATGTGCAAAGAAGGGGGGCTGAAAAAGCAATCTGATCATGTGGATAGGGAAGAAACAATAAGAAAAATGGAAAGGAAGTCTTCCTCATTCTTTAATTGTTATGGGTGCCTTTTCATTTTTTCCCCTTTTTCACACAATTACACCATGATTTGATCTTAAACAGGCTGGCTGAGGAACTATTGGAGTTGAAGTCCACAAGTCTTAAAGTTGCTAAGTTTGGAGACCCCTGATCTAAAAGAATTCTAAGGATTTTGCTGCTCCCACTAAACATGTTTTTACATGTGATTGTGGAACATGGGGAAGAACAAAAACAACACAGATGCATTTTTTAAAAAATGACATTACCTTTGATCGTACAGTGTTAAAACGATTGTAAAAAGGCCTCTTTAAGTACATTGTAGACTAATACCTTCAGATTATTTTCTCAGCTCTCATAGCAAGATGACTGCTAGAAATTTACATCATACAAAAGATCTGTAGGCTACTAGCCTTTGTTTTCCCTGTGGAATAACAGCTATTCCATAATCTGTCATGTTGATGGATGATTTCCTTGGGATAGGTCTCCGAGCATCTTCTCCAAATTAGGTGGACATAGATGGATTGGATCCACAACATACAGATAGACTTAACCTCAGTTTTAACTCAGAAACTATGAACTTCCTAGACCAAACCAAGTCTAAAAACGCTAGAGAATTCTTGGAGGACTGGCACTCAAATAAATCATCCATCAACAGGAATGTGGATATGAGTTATCTACATACATGCATGTAGATATGAGTTATCTACATACTATTCAAAAGAGACAATCAAAAAGCCAAAAAGGAAACAAAAAGACCAAAACACTTCCTTACCAGCAATCAATATCCATATGAGCAGAGATTAACACCAAGATTAAAACTAAATCAAGAATCAAGAAGGAAACAATATTCCAATCAAAGAACTACCAATTCAAATAAACAAGCTAACAACAGTCTAATCAAGGAACCACTAAGCCTAACCACTAAGTCTAACCACGAACCACTAAAACCATTCCTACCAACACTGAGAGGGCAAGCCACTAACAGAGAACAAACCCCATTCTCTTCTAGCACTGATGATGTTACCTAGTTTGCAAGCAAACAGCCAAGCTCAGAGAGTATCAAAGTTTCAACTCTGAGCTACAGATATTCTCTTCTGTCAGTATGAAATTCCTCCTAAGAATTAAAACTGGAAGCTGGTACCTATGCCACTGTTCTTTGAATGGCAGTTCTAATGGCCAGTCATCCCAAGGTTTAAAGATCAGCTTACATAACGACAGATAATTCATCAGGAGCAAGAGGCAAAACAAAAGATTGATGTTCTTCTTTGTTGCGTGAACCTGTATTTTAAGGACTGGTGGTTAAAGCCTTGAGAAGTTCACAGAATGAATAAAGGAAAGTGGAAAGCACATCAATAGCTACTAATCAATGCTTTTTGGCTAGGTATTTTTTGGCTTCCTGAAGTCATAGTTCTCCAGGAGCTGTGGGTTCTGGCCAGTTTAGTGTAGCACCCTATGGACTCAGGTTAAACTGGTTGGTTCTTTCAAGTTATGAAAGCCACTCAGCAGCCTAGTCTAGTCCATTGAGGAGATCAGATTTGAGATGGTTCAAAGCAGGGGTGAAATTCAAAAATTTTCCCTACTGGTTCTGTGGGCATGGCTTGATGGGCATGGTAGAAGAAGGATACTGCAAAATCTCTATTCCCATCCCACTCCAGGGGAAGGCTATGGCAAAATCTCCATTCCTACCCCACTCTGGGGCCAGCCAGAGGTGGTATTTGCCGGTTCTCCGAACTGCTCAAAATTTCCGCTACCGGTTCTCCAGAACCTGTCAGAACCTGCTGAATTTCACCCCTGGTTCAAAGACGTTTTTCCCTAAGATAAACTAAGATTTCTGAATGGAGCAGGAAAAGAGCTCACAATTAGTGGCCAAGGCTACGGTTTCCCTTGAGAAACACCAGTATTGAGGGAGGAGGGAGCTCAAAATGAATTTCTTCTTCTGGGTGATCCAACTCTTGGTTTTAAACCATTTATACTTAATGTGAATTTATTTATTTATATTTCATATTATTTACCCATCTCCCTCACAGTTATTTGGTGGAGTTCCTGAGTTGGGGTAAGATCACATAAGATTGATATTATCTAAAAATCCTCTCTTCCTTTTGCATTCAAAGTGATCCCCCATCGACCTTTCCACGGAATATCCATGTGCTTGCTCCATCTTCTTGGAATTGAAGTGTTATGCCTCTAGGCAGTATTGGCATTAAACCCAAGCAAAAGGTCACATTAGCAAACAGCCGGGGAATAAGGAAAATAGAAAGTCTAATAAGTAGTCTTGTAGTAAGTCTGGGTCCCTCTAATACATGGCATGATAAAAAATAGAAAATAGAAAAAAAATATAGAAAAAAACTTAGATCTTAGGGGACAGATTGTCTCAGGACAAGCTGAAGAGGAGGGAGATTTCTTATCAAATTGTGAACATGACAATACATGACGCGGTGGCTCAGTGGCTAAGACGCTCAGCTTGTTGATCGAAAGTTCGGCAGTTCTGCGGTTCGAATCCCTAGTGCCACGCAATGGGGTGAGCTCCTGTTACTTGTCCCAGCTTCTGCCAACCTAGCAGTTTGAAAGCACATTAAAAATGCAAGTAGAAAAATAGGGACCACTTTGGTGGGAAGGTAACAGTGTTCCATGCGCCTTTGGTGTATAGTCATTCTGGCCACATAACCACGGAGACGTCTTTGGACAGCGCTGGCTCTTTGGCTTTGAAACAGAGATTAGCACCGCTCCCTAGAGTTGGGAACGACTAGCACATATGTGCGAGGGGAACCTTTACCTTTACCTATAGTTAAATTACTGCATTCAGTTTTATGGCCCAACTAGAGCAGGGTTGTCAAACTTGCAATGACACATCATCATGTGACATATCACAACTTTTTTCCTCTTCATTAAACCGGGGGTGGGTGTAGATAGCGTGTGATGCATCCGGCCTGCGAGCTGCAAGTTTGACACCCCTGAACTAGAGGAAAGAATTTTGTGTTAACTCTATAGTTACATACTTGATTTGTCTTATATAATTTATGTAATGCTGTGTCAATTGACATTCTTTGGATAAATTTTACAAATAGAATTGACATTTTGTCAATGGCCAGTATTATTTCAGAAAACAATAAATTTTGCCCCTTTTTTGAAGTCCAAACTAAAAAATTGTCTGCTGCATCCAAAGCCCTCAAAATGCTGAATTATGTATTGCATAGTATTAATCTACTTACTTCAGCTCAAGATAAAGTAAGCTTGAGGTAACACCATGTATGCTGTTAGTTCTATGGGCTCCAAGCTCTCAGTTGCTTCCAAACAACCCCTATATGGCTGTTCTAAGTTATTTTCCGTATCTCTTTGCTGCTATCTAGTGGTCGTGTCCCCCCCCCCCAAAAAAAAACAAAAAAAAACCCTAGCTAAGGTGGCTCTTGCTACTGCTACTGCCTCTCTAGTAATGTGTGCATGGAAATGTGTTTGACCCTTCCACACAGCTTCTGGCAAATTCAAATAACAGTTGTGAGCTTATTGTACACTCTTGGGGAGCAGAGAACAAAATTGTTCAGAATCTGATCATTAAGGGACAATTTGATGTTTACCTTCTCAGAAATAAAATTTTCTTATTTCTGTTTTTGGAGTAGTTGTTTATTTAGAGCTCCTTTTCCCTATTTCATCCACTTTTCTGTATTTTAATTTGGAATGGATTTGGAGGAACAACTGGAATTATATACATACATACATACATACATACATACATACATACATACATACGGTAGGTACATACATACATACATTTAGCCAATGGGATACCATGCCTTTATGATTGAATCCTCAATAACTCTTTAATATAATAGCATAGGCTTTGACAAGTTGAAAGTGAGTTAAGAATATCTTCAGCACCTAGAATGGAATTGCTCTATTGATGCATGTTGTAGATGAAAGGGCTTACTTTGTCTTAAAAGCATGCTCGAATAATAAATAAGTTGCATCATGCAACTTGGATTCTGGGGGTAGTTTTTCAATTAAATGTCTGGATCCCAATGTATTATTCAGCAACCAGTTGATGTATGGTGCTTGCATTTAATAATAAAGGTTGCGCTCAAGATATTTTATAACTCAGTTTATCAATTTAAGTGGTTTCTGTATATTAATGTGCAATCATTGTGCTTCATAATAGAAGCCACAGTTCTTGTAAACAAGCTCAGGGCAGATCCTTTGTCTTCTGTATTGAACAAATACCATGGTCACCGGGTTTTTCAAAGAGTAAGCCTTCCTCATCCCACAACTCTCAAGAAGGATTCAGTAGTCAGGGCGCTTTGCTGAAACAGGATCTTGCTGAATAGCATTAATTGTAGTAATAATAAATCAAGCTGAAACTGAAACTCAAATACTTTGACCACCAAAGGTGCAGAGAGGAAACATTGGAAAAGACCCTGATGTTGGGAAAGACTGAAGGCAAAGGGAGAAGAGCAGAGGTTGAAATGGTTAGATGCAGTGCATCAGTGCAGTGGGCATAAGTTTGGGCAGACTCCTGAAGACAGTGGAGAACAGGTAGACCTGGTATGCTGTGACTCATGGAGTTGCAATGAGTCAGACATGACTTAGCAACTGAATAGCAACAAAATAAATCAATAGGGTGAGGAAGATACTCTTAGTTTGTAGTAAACTCAGAAACAGCTTTGAAATTGTGGGATAGAGTGTGAGGTCATACACAAAGGTGTACTTGTGAATATACTGTGTTTTATGACTTCAGGCTCACCATAGAAAGAAGATTGCCCAGAGGTGATATAAGGTTATTGTGGATTTTCGTCTTAGAGTAGAACTCCAGTAGGCATTAATTTAAGAAAATGTGAAAATACAATCTTTTCTGGCTCTTGCGGTTTTGTGAAAGGAATGATTTTGTGAAAGAAATAATTGAAGAAGTTGCCTCATCGTTGAGGTGTGAGATCTGAGCCAAGTGTGTACAAAATAAAGAAATATCATTTTTGATATGTCAAGAGAATATAACATGATGGGGGAAAAAATAGAGCCTTCAGATATGTTGGGCTACAACTCCCAAAGTCCTTAGCTTACATAGCTCTTGATTGTGCTTAGGAGTAATGACTGATACACATTAAAGGTCATAGTTTTTTTTTTACCCTTTTAGGATTTTAATAATATTTGATCAGACAGTGCTGCACTTCAGATTCAAGATCCAAAAGATGCTTTGGAACATACCAGGAATATTAAGTAGCACTTCTCTGTAACACTGAAAGTAAGTTTTCTTTCCCTGGTTCATATAGTATTCGGTTCTAGAGTGAGCAATCAACTGTTGCAAGTTTTACAAGAAGTTTAATGATGAGGTTGAAACTCTAACAAGAAGACAAGTAGAATTCTTGATTGAGTACTTGCAAACGAGTTCTAGATGAGTGCTTAACTTGTAGCCTTCTACAGTTTCAATTCAGTTTGAAACAGAGAGAGTAAGAACCTAGAACCAAAGGTCCAAAGATTCCAGTCCTGGATCATAGCTGTAAGAGACAAGAACATACTGCCTTGAGAAAAATGGGATTAGATAGCAGCATAGAAACAAGAATTGTCATTTTCAGTCCAAAAATCAGAGGATTCAACAAAGGGAATCATCAAGTGTAGAATTCAAGCACAAGGAACTAGAATAAGAAGAATGCAGAGCTGATATTGAAGTGTTTTCCTCTCCTTTTTCCATTTGAGAGGAAGCTACCATAACCACCGCTGTGGGCATGGCTGAATTGGGAGTGTTGTTATTCTTTCCTCTGGAGTAGCTATGCTGATTGCCTTTGCTCTTTCTTTCAAAGTTTCCCACGTGGATTTGGCCCCACACTAGGCTCACCGGTTTCTGCTTATGTCTCTCTGATTTCCAGGTGATTAACTGCCTATGTAAAAAGTAAGAAAGGTGACCTTGAACAAGATATGCAGGAACAGTTACCTAAGCAAAAGGGACTGCAACCTTTTTTTAGATCCAATACCATGAAATTAATAATTCATTAAAATAATTCATAAAACAATACTATCAACTATTATTATAGTATTCTAACAAATATTATTATAATGTAAGTATTATTCTTATCACACAATCAGTTTTGCAACTGATTGTGTTATTATAGGCAGTCTCCAAAAAATAGTTTTAGCCTTCATGTGGAGTTGATTTCCTGGCTTGATCTAGTTAGTGGCCCTGGCAGTTTGTTAGAACAGGATCTTCAATTGTGACTCAGAGGAGACCCTGAAGACTATGATAAATAACAGCTTTCAGGTGATAGAGACAAATGTCACATTCCTGTGCCAGGCAAAATGCGTTTTGCAGATAAAATCCAGAGTACTGTAGAGGCCTAATACTTAATATGTAATAAGTAGATCACTTTAAGAACTTTTTGTAATTTTCAAATACGGTAATTTTAAGAGTGGAAATCATCAGTTGCATATGTTGAAATTATGTAGCTTTGTTACTCTGGACAAGTACAGTTATTTTAGCATGTTATTTGAGAATAGTTTGGAATAGTGCTTACTTCATCTAAAGCAGTGTTTCTCAACCTTGGGCACTGGAAGATGTGGGGA
>JANHFM010001683.1:167479-178121 GCA_032468115.1 Grayia smithii | reverse complement strand
GTTGCAGGAACTGGGCCTGGCTAGTCTAGCGAAGAGAAGGACCAGGGGAGACAGGATAGCAGTCTTCCAATATTTGAAGGGTTGCCAGAGAGAGGAGGGGGTCAAACTATTTTCCAAAGCACCTGAAGGCCAGACAAGGAACAATGGATTGAAAGTGATCAAGGAGAGGTCCAATGTAGAACTAAGGAGAATTTCCTGACAGTGAGAACAATTAATCAGTGGAACAACTTACCTTCAGACGTTGTGGGTGCTCCAACACTGCAGACATTTAAGAAAACACTGGACAGCCATTTGTCCAGAATGATAGGGTCTTCTGCTTGTGCAGGATGTCGAACTGGAAGACATCGAAGTCCTTTCCAACTCTGTTATTCTGTATTCTGGTAAGAATGGGAAAAAACCCAAGAGAAGGAATTGACTAATAATCCCCTGTCCCCCAAACCATAAACCATCTCTTTCCCTACTTTCCTCATTCTAGGAAGAATGGAATATTTGTTTACACTGTAAAAGCAGCTTGCAATAATCTGAATGCAGCCTGGTCTTTTTCAGCTGCTGTCTGCAAGGGAGGTGAAGGGGGTCTGCCAAGGATTACTATAGATCTCACTGAGCCCATCCAGACTGTTGAATCGGCCACAACAGAAGACCACGGAGCCAGGAGCAAGCTTCCTCTTTCTTTTATTAATACAACAAACAAGTAAAGAAGCGGGAGAATTCCCCCGGGGACGGCTATTTATACCAGCCGCCCCTGCAACAATTCACCAATGGCAGGGGAGGATTCTCCCGCCGGGATTGTAGCTGCGCCTCCCCTGATTGGCCCCTCCGATTCCTCGGCCAGGGCGGGGGCGCAGCTATTCCAGATACAACAGTTAATGAGTGGGGTGGGGCTAGATGAAAGGCACCTGGGTGATAAAGCTTTATAAGGTAGTGGGGAGCACGGAGCAGTAGCTTCAACAAAATCTTCCTGTATTGTTTTATGGGTGTTAGTTTGTGCTGGTAAAGGATTCAAACCATCATTTGTGTGTGAGGCATTTTCTTTATACACTGAAACCAGACAGTTTGTTGGAGAGTTTGTTGGACAAGTACTGTGCCAGGGCTGGAGGCTGCAGACTTGGAGGAATCAATGACAGCCACAGAGGTTACTGTGCTGGAGACTGTGGAGCCAGCAGAGGGAGTTCCCCCAGTAGTAAGACCAAAGGAACACCCGGCTTTGGGGCAAGGAACATTGAAAGACCAGGAGAGTCTGGACTATGGGCAGCATGGAACATATGATTGGTGGCTGAGACCTCTGGGACCAGGGGATTACCAAACTCAACAGTCTTTCAGTCAGCAGCTCACCCCTTCCGGGGTCCCTTTGTCTCAATGGAGGGAGAGGAGGATCTCGGATGACGATTGGAGTTACTCCACAGCGGAGCAGCCAGATGCTGGACAAGAGATGTTTGGGGCTGTGGGATTTAGGGGTGGAGGCCATAACAGGGACTGGCAGACATCCACAGCAGTGGTTCATCCTCCAGAGGAAAACACCCTCTAGGTGCTGTGCCTAGCTGTCTCTGGGAGCCCAGGGAAAGGCAAGGATATGCAAGGCAAAGCCCCATGGGAGTGCAGGACCATAGGCCCTAAACGGACATGACACAAGCCGAGTTTCATATGCCTTGCGGGAGGACACAGAGGAGCCTCAGGGTTATGGGGCCCCAGGTCATGTGGCATGTACGGCTGCCAGGACAGGCCTAGGGCCAGCCTGCAGTGGTCCACCAGCAATTAGGTCAGCATTTGATGGGAGTGAGGAAAAGGTGGCCCTTTTTATTGGGCAAGTACAAACCACATAGATAGGTATGGATATCTTTATACCTCCCAGTGGGACAGAGTAATAGCTGTTACAGCAGCAATGGAGAGGGAGGCTGCTGATTGGGTGGCCAACCTGTATGGAGAGCACGCTGAGGAATTAGATGAGCTCAGCCTTTTTCTGGCTACTCTGCAGGATTGCTGCAAGGATACCACCAGGGCCCAGCAGGCAGAGGCGGATTTGTACAGAGCATATTTGATGACGTCCAGGTGGGTAGGCAGAGCCTCCCGCAGCTACTGCTACCAGTTCGCCTGAACCAGAAGGGAACTGGTAGCAACCCACCACTGCCGCCCTGCCATACTTTCCTGAGAACTGGGGGTAATGTTTCAAGTAAGTTGTTGTTGACATTGGGTTGGAGCAGGGGTTTGCAACCTTAAACACTCAAAGAGCCATTTGGACCTGTTTCCAACAGAAAAGAAAACACCACAAAACCTGGGTGGGTGTGGCCAACTCGACATAACTCACTCCCACCTAGTCACATGACACCCCCCAGCCACGCCTACGCAGATTTTGTGCTCTCAGTGTTTTTTGTGGGAAACTATCTCTGTCAGTGGTGGGTTGCCCCTGGTTTGGTCCGGTTTGCACGATCCGGTAGCGGTGACGCTGTGACATCACCGAACCGGTTCTACATGTCCCGGACTGTGCCCCCCCCCGCACGCCCGTACTTACTGGCCTGGTCATGGAGCGCGCAAAGCACGCTTATGCGCATGCGCAGAAAACTTTTTTTGACCTTTTTGACTGACCACACGCGAAGTGCATGCACCTTTAGAAACAGTAGGACAGGTAAGTAGAACCCACCCCTGATCTCTGTGCATGCGTCACTTTCTCTGTCTCTGTCTCTGATCTCTGATCTCTCTCAGGCCAAGCAAGGAGTGCCTGGAAGGGGAGGCTGAAGGTTGGGACCAGCCAGTGGTGGGTTCCAGCTGATAGGGAGCCACAGCAGGAGAACAAAAGAGCCGCAGGCAGCTCCGGAGCCACAGGTTACAGACACCTGGGTTGGAGAGTAAATAAAGCTAGGGGTACCTATCAATAGTTTTCCTCAAGGATAAAGACAATTTGCATTTTATTGAGGCGGATCTGAGCTTGGCATAAATTATGCCAGTATATTTTTGGGCTGATTCAAGGATTGGAGGAATGCACATTAATGTAGTTCTTTATTTCTGTCCCCAACCACTTCAAATTAATGCTATATATTGGTTTGAGTGCCACTTCCTTCATCTTGCTTGTTCCTCCCTCCCAGTTTTCTTTCTCTCGTCAGTTTTTTCCTTAAACTTTCATTTTTTACTACTTATCCCATTGGCCTGTTCTGTCCATGATAATTCATTCTCCCGCGACACTTTAATAATTAACAGTGGTTCTGATTTTCCCCATTCCTATGAACTCTCTTCCTTTTCATGGCTATTGGGGAGAAATGTTCTCATTTCAAAACAGATATTATGTGAGCAAAATCTACATTGTCAGTGAATTGTCAGCATCTTTTCTTATTACATTTAGAATATCCGCTAACTCATTATGACATCAGAGTAGTTTAACCAATGGCTAAGGCTTGTAACTTAAATGGTGATAAGGGGTATTTTTGATCTATTATAAGATTCCAATTTCACTAGTTATTCTTCAGTTTGTTTGGGTTTTTTTTTCTTTTATCACCACCATTACATTTCTAATTTCCTCTTTCTCAACAGCATTCCTGAAATAGTTTAAATTTTAATGAACTAGTTACTGTTGCGAACAGAATACTAGACTATGGGGACATATCCTGATTCAAGAAAACATGTTCTTATATTAAACTTCAAATTTGGATATCTATTCAAGCTCTATTACCCTTAAAGATCAGCCATAACTATCAAAAATCTGCCAATATTCTTTTTTTTATACAAAAAGGAAAAAGAAAACATCTTCAAGGATGTCAAAATATTGCATTGGCTCCAGTTTTTATAAGTCTCTAAAGAAAAGGAAATTCTGCAATTGTAGGGTAATATCCAAAATGCCTCTTTATGTGTTCTTGTGTACAAATGGGGTGCACAGATGGTATAATCAAGAAGGCATTCTCAGTTGATCTTCAGAGTTGTAATGGGATATAGGGGAGGAGGAAAGCTCTTAAGTATGTTGGGCCCAAGCTGTTGAGAACATTATAGGTCAAGGTAAATATGGACATTTTTCTTACAAAAAATATCCACTAATAAAAATGACAATATATCAAAAACAATAAATTACTATAAATATTCACATTTTCCCTAGAGGATTGGAGGGGGAAAGTGGTGGAAAGTAAACCCAAAACTCTACATTAGTTGAGGTACATAAAGGGACCTAAATCTGCCAAAAGGCTAAAACTAACATCATGAACCATCTGCTGGGTACCAAGCAACACACAACAATACACAGACTGCACACTGCTCCCTTCATATCTCTTTGGATCAGTGTCCTTGTAATTAAATTAATACTCTGAGTAACACTTTAGAAAAATCTCTCTGATGACATTGGAAAACATATGAAAAATTTATAAAGCTTGTAGAACTGTATTTTGTAGTTATTTAATAGCGGTGTGTCAAGTTTTCAGCCTGTTACTTTCTGCTGCTTACTGGATATAAAGGTCATCATCATATTTGACTGAAGTGCAGTTATGTTTATTGCAAGAGGGCAAAACAAACAAGAAGCCTAAAGAGAGCATTTAACATAAATGAAACTATAGCTAAACAAGTGTTCAATTCATTAGTTAAACCCATCTACTCACATTTGAGTTGCACTGAATTTAGGGACACTTACTCCCAAGGAAATGGGATAGGATTGAAATCTTCAAGAGTAGACAAAAGTATAGAAAATAATAAGCATGAAAACCACACCATAGCACATTAGCACAAATTCAAGCTTATTTCCACAACATGTCTAAAAACTTCTCTTCTGAGAAGTATTAATCTATGCAGTAAATGTAAGAAATTTAATGGGGTGCATTGACTTTTGAAAAGAAAGCATCTTAAGTTGTTACTGATTCTCCAAATTAAACCATTTGGGTTATGAACAATATCCAGAATACTAAAAAATTAGAAAAATAACACATCTTAATTTTGGGATTTCCACAATAGTAAAATTGACAATGTGTGGTCGCCTCCACATATATTTCCTAGAATTTTCAACCAGCATGATCAAAGGAAGTGCTGGTTAGGAAATTGGGGAGCTGTAGCCCCAACATCTGGATAATTTGATAATCGCAATATCTTGCATTGCATCCCTTCTTCAATAAAGAAATCCTTTATGTTCACAGTATAAGGACACAAAATAAAATGTTGAGTTGCAATTATTGTGGGCAACAAGTCCCACTGTGTTTTCAAATCAACTTATTTTTCTTAATTGTAATCAGAAATATGGAAAATCCAATTAACTTCTTTACAAAGAAATTACAATAATTAAGGTGCCTAATAGTGGTGATCAAGGAGGAAACTGTGATGAGAGGTAAGGAAGGAAAAGGCCAGGGAAGATATCTGAAGGCAAGAGGAGAAGGAATATAGAAGAAGAAGCAGCAACAGCAACAATGGCTGCCTCTTAAAGAGAAAAATCGTACAATATAGATCCATGGATGATTGCAAAGTGTGTTGCTTTTGAGTGCTTCTCCTGTAAGAGGTAGGAAACCCTCCAAATCCCTTAATTTTTATTTTATTTTCTTAGCAAAAAATCAATCCAGTTGCAATGATTCAATCTTCAGACAATTTCAGATAACCTTCAGACAACTCTATCTGGATAGCCCAATTCTTCAGTTCTTCAGAGCAGAAGAAGCTTCCTTGGATGAGAAGCGAAACATCTTCAAAGAAAAACCAGAAAATCCAGTTGCCTCTTGAAAAAGCACCTTTCGGACAACCATGACCTGGATGACTGAGAATCTGCATAGACATTCTATTTGGATAATTGAGAATCTTCATCAACAGATGTTGAGTAAGGGACTTGTATAGCATCTAAGAGGAAAGAGAGATTATTAGAGAGCCAGTTTGGTTTAGTGGTTAAGGTGCTGGCCTACAAACCAGAGACTGTAAGTTATAGTCCTGCCTTAAACATGAAAGCCAACTGGCTGACTCTCTCAGCCCAACTCACCTCACATGGTTGTTGATGTGGGGAAAAGGAGGAAGATGAAAAAATATGTATGGTTAAATTATTTGTACTAAAGGTGGGATTAAAAATCTAATTAATTAAATAAAAAATAAGATTGTAATTATTGAAAATAAGGTTGGAAGTCACTGTGTTTCATACCTTTAGTTCCTTTTCCTTTAGATTTTTTATTTTAGGTAAATGCTTAAATTTTAAAAAGAAAATAATGTTGGGTGATGTCATTTAAAAGTGGGGGGAGTCCTCTTAGGATAACAAAATAGCTCTATTGCTATAATATTTTAAAACAAAGGTTGAAATTTGGCCTATGTATCTAAACACTTTATTGTGATCAGCTCTGTACTCTTTGAAGCAGCTGTCTAAATTTTTGAAGACTTAATGCTTAATCTTTGCAAGGCTCAGGAGATGGATGTTCTGTTGAAGTTTTTTTCCCTTGAAAAGGGAATAATTTACCTTCTCCAGAGTTCTCCTCATCTATATCTCCAAAGGTTGAGAATATGCTCTGGAGAAGACCTGTGTTTCAGCTGTAAAAGCAGCCAAATGAAAGTCAAAATGGTTGTTATAGCAGTACAGATGTTGTCAAAACATTAGGAAGAGGCATCTCAGATGTTCTCACCTTTATATTATGTGTACAGAAACATGTATCTATAGAAGACTCATTCTTTTATGCAGTACCAAAATGAGTGCATGGAAGCTTATAGGGAAAGTGTTTCAAATTAGCTAAGCAATTTCTAATTGCAGCCATTTTTTTTAACCAAGTGATACTAGGGAAGTTATCACAGATACAGACAGAAAAAAAAAGTTGGCACTTCTAGTTAAGTACTTAAAGACATACCATGTAAGAGCATAAGGACTTCCATAATCCTCCTCCCTATCCCTAGTAGTTTGAAGCTTAAATATTTTTATTTTTACTAGTTGAAATTTGTATTAAGCACATAACCCAGTCCCACTTGCTTGGAGCTTTTCTTTCAAAATAAAAATGGAACTCCTTTGAGAGGATTAACACATGGGACACTAGCAAGTAATCCACATTTTTTACATTCTTTGTATTTCTGCAAGTGAAACGGTAGACAGACAACTTTTGCCAGTTATTTCTACTCTTTCACAAACGGAAATGGAAAAACAGTCCAAACTGCTGGTGTTTTGCCAGTTTTCTCTGAGTACTCACCTCTCTTTGGTGGTTTTACAAGTGTTTGCAAGAAATCTTTGCAAAATGAGACAGGTCCTTGAGGAGAGTGATGTGTTTTTTTTCTTAATATTTCAGAATTATTCAAAAAGCACAATTCATTTGTTTGTGAAAGAACTGTGAAGTAGTAGCTGAAAACAGACAACATCTAGAAGCTGATTCACGAGTTCCAACTCAGCGGAAAAAATAATGGAAGAATGTGACCATAGAGTTCTCTATGTAGGAAACTACCTTGTATCAGTTTTACTATTTATTTATTTGCGGTATACCTGACTTTTATTCAGGAGTTCAAGGAAATGCATATATGCTCTCCCCTTCCACTTCCCTTCTCTCCCTTCCCAGCAACATGCTATGAGATGTGTTGGGCTGAGATACAGTGTCTGACTCCAAAACACACAATGAGCTTCCATGGCTGAGGGTAGACAAACTGGGTAGTTCAACAGCTCGTCAGTACTCCACCAGTTCTTTATTGTGTAGCCTAGCAGTCTCAGAACTGATTGGAATGATTCTACAGGAGGCAGTGCCGTCTTTCTTTGAGATGTGAAATACTGAACTGAATTCACTTGTACACAGATAACATTTCTGTATGTTTTGGGGACACAATGGGCTTACGGCTACTTAATAAATAGTGGAGGTTTTGTCCAGAGGTAAGGCCTGGAGAAAAGATAAATCTTCATTAGACACCTGATGGATAGGATTAGGAGCCTAATGGCTATCAAGAAAGAGGGAGTGTCTCCATTCAGACATTGCTAAACATTGGGAATTATATTAAAATTGCTCCCTCTTGTCTCCCTGTTCTTACAGTTTCTTCTTTGTATCCATGCTGATATCCTTAACAGAGTCCATAAAATTGAAATATAGATGCTAGGAAACTACTTGTGGCAAGTAACTTGTCCTGAAAGCTTCTTTCAGTATATGCATTAATCATAATCAAAGAACGAGCAACTATCTTAAATTTGTATTTCAGGCTGGAAAAAAAGGGGGTGGTCTTTAACATTGCTAAGATGTCCCAAAGTTGTAGACAGAGAAGAGCTTTATAAGGATTACAGTTGAAGGAATCATTGAACATTTGTTGTCATTGTTGTCGGCTATTCAGTCATGACCGTTCCTCAGCCACGCTATGGATCACCACTTTCCATGCCCCTCTGTCTCGCACCAGCTTCTTCAGATGCCCATAGTCATCCCAGAGTCATCCTTTATAATGTCCAGCCATTGGATAACCAGGGTGGCCCCTTCTCCTTTCCCGCTGATCAATCCCAGTATGACTGACTTTTCGAGTGAGTCAACTCTCATGACATGACCAAAGTAGGACAGCCTCCATTTGGTGGCAATCTTGGGTTCAAGTGATATCTTTGGTAAAGTTCAGTCTAGGACTTCTTTGGTATTTTTGCAGTCCATGGGATGCATAATACCACAATTCAAAGGCATCCACTGTTCCCCTGTCTGCCTTTTTCAGAATCCAGGTTTCATAGCCATAAGTAGCAATGGGAGAAATTGTTGCATTAACTAATCTGCATTTGCTTATGAGGCCAATGTTTTTACACTTCCAGATGTTACTCATGCTAGACATTGCCCGTGTTTATTTTATTTTGCCATTTTAATAGCCAACATAATGTTTCTCCTATTTCTTTCCCCAACAGGATCAGTGCTGTATCATGCACTTGGTTCTGTACAAAAATAAATAAATAAAAATCACCCCTGCAACTTCAGCAGAAGGATGCTGGGACTTCAGAGATGTCAGCAATGTAGCTGGCCCTCTAACAATTCGGCATAATCACGAGAGAAGTGAATGTTAGTGATGCAGCGTTCTAGATCAACAGTTCCTCCGACTGAGATATCTTAATCGAGCAATTAGATAGCTTTCTGTTGTCATCCTTTAGTGTTTCCCAGATTGGAGAAAGGAACAGATTTGCTGCTTTGCTCCAATGACTGCCAGCAGCAGTGTTTGTTGTTAACAAAGATATTTACACCTAACCAACAGTTGGCAGGTGTTAACACTTTGTTACTTGCTATTCCCACATGCTGAGAGTTGTGGGAAGGCTGCCAAGCCCTTCGTCTTGATCAACACTTGAGTTTTACAACAGGAACACAACAAGAAAAGCAATAATAAAAAAATTTTTAATGAGTAGAAGCAATGGAAATGCCATGTTTCAGGTTTGGGGTTTTTACCTGAAGGAAGTATTAAGCTTTATGGAATTTGGCTTTTTTTTTTTCCCGGTGAAGGGATGAAAGCAGCTGGCCTGGGAGGATCTCAGCCTTAACATGTACCACAGTGCGTACATAATGTGCTCACCAATCAGGCTTGACATTTGCATCAAGAGGAGGACATTAAAGTGTATTTTGTCAGCACGCTCTTCCATAATGCAGCTTTGCTATGCATGAAAACATTGTAAAGAAACAGACATTTTTATACAATTCTTCTCCAACCAGGTTGGAGATGATTTTCCATCTGTTTTGATCTTTAGGTAGTAATAATCTTTGCTGGCCATGAGAACTGAAATCCAATAAATTTGGGAAGCAGAGAATGTTTCCCGCCTTTCTGCGGAATGGCTTTGGGAATTGGGAAATATGTCCCACCCCTCCCCCCAAAAAAGTATAAAGTATCTTCATTGTCCTATAGAAAAAACTTGGAATCAAATCTTGTGAATATTTAAAATAGGGTAATAAGTATCTGTTTTGGCTGGCAGATTAACAGTAATGTGGAAGTCCCTGGCTTCCTCGGTTGGGGACTCTGTCTGACATGGGGTGGAAGAAACAGGTGCAGCTGGCTTTTTTCTCTGGCGCAGAAGTTTCCAAACTTGGAAATTTTAAGACTTGTAATCAGTGGTGGGTTGCTCCCGGTTTGGTCCTGTTCGCGCGAATAGGTAGCAGTGACGCTGTGACATCACCGAACCGGTTCTACATGTCCCGAACCTGCCCCCCCCCCCACGTGCCCGTACTTACTGGTCCGTGCACGGAACATGCTTGTGCACATGTGCAGGAAGCTTTTTTTGAGGTTTTTCCGTCAAAAAAAGTTTCTGCGCATGCGCGGGAGCGCCCGTTCAGCGCATGCGTCTGCGAAGCACGCGCACATGCAGGATATGCACTCCAACCACGCGGGAAGTGCGTGCATCTTTAGAACCAGTAGTAGAGGTAAGTAGAACCCACCCCTGCTTTTAATCTTCAACTCTCAGAGTTCCCCAGCCACTCATGCTTCATCTGTTTCTTCCACCCCATGTCGGAAATGGTCCCCAACTGAGGAAGCCAGGAAATTCCATCTTACTGTTACATGGCTGGCTAAGGAATTCTGGGAGTTGAAGTCCAAAAGTTTTATAGTTACCAAGTTTGAGGCTCCCCTGCTCTAGTAGCACAGCCAAAGTTAGGCATGTCCAAGCAATAGCACCACTATATTGGTTGACCTGTAGCTACTTGAATGGCTGCCCGGTCATGTGAGATGAGCTACTGTAGCCGAGGGAGGCTTGCAAACTTTTTTTAGGCCATGGAATTAGTTAAAAGATATATATATATAAATTTCCAGACCTCTGATT
>JANHFM010001683.1:66641-78296 GCA_032468115.1 Grayia smithii | reverse complement strand
GTATGCACCAAAACAAATTCCTTGTGTGTCCAATCACACTTGGCCAATAAAGAAGTCTATTCTATCTCATAAATCAGTCAGGAGTCTGCCATATTTTTCCTAATACAAGCAGTCCTCGACTTACAGCCACAATTGAGCCCAAAATTTCCATGCTAAGTGACACAGTTGTTAAGTGAGTTTTGCCCCATTTTACTTTCTTGCCACAGATGTTAAGTGAATCACTGCAGTGGTTCAGTTACTAACACGGTTGTTAAGTGAATCTGGTTGCCCCATTGACTTTGCTTGTCAGAAGGTCATAAAAGGTGATCTCGCATGATCCCAGGGACGCTGCAACTGTCATAAATATGAGCCAGTTGCACAGTGTCCAAATTTTGATCATGTGACCGTGGGGATGCTACAATGCTTGTAAATGTGAAAAACAGTCATAAGTCACTTTTTCAAGGCTGTTGTAACTTCAAATGGTCTCTAAACAAATGTACTATCTTGTTTCTGAGGAAGAAAAATTCCCCATCACCCAGTTCAGAAGTTGAAACCAAACAATCTGCTTGAATCATGTTTATTTGAACAGCGCTAGGAACAGACTCCAAGGTTCTGCCCACTGAAGGAGGATGTCAAACACCAATCACAACATGGTTTGGATTTCCTATTTATGATAAGATAAGCAGAATAATAAAGTGGAGGTTGACACGAGACAGTTTTTGTGGGTAGTTCCCATTTAAATTTACAAGTGCTGATTCAAGATAACCCATGAGTCAGCATATGCAAACAGATAAGCAAGGTGTTAGGGAGGCTTAGATGAGTTCAGAGTCCTTTCTAGTTTGGAGGTTTTGAATCATGTATTTGTTTTATTCCTTCATTACCCAGGGTTTCAGCCCTGTTGGCTTATATAATGGTTCTTGACCCTCAACTCAAGGTTGTCTCCTTGATTCTCTACACATAAACAACACTCTGAATATCTGCAGTATGTAATACTCCAAGACTGGTCTCAACATAGATTTATATATGAACACTGTAATATTGGCAGTTCTATTCTTCAATTCCCTTCCTAATTAACTGAAGCATGGCATCTCCTTTTTAATTATTTCCAACTCAACAAAATGTTGGAAACAAATTACATAAAATGACTTAGGACTCACTCTCTCTGTCTCAGCTGTAAATCCAGATCTTTTTTGTACACAAGTGAAAAAATACATCCCAGAATTGATCCCTGAGAGATCACACTTTGCCAGTATGAAAATGACCCATCTAGCCATACTGTTTTGGGGGCTTTTGTATAATTAGTTACCAGGGATAGCTGCAGAGGGAACGGGGGGGGGGGGTGTGTGCTCAAAAAAGACAAAATGGTGGCCACAAGTTTGCAATTGAAGCCCCACCCATTCTTTGCATTCATTCCTATAAAAGAGGTAGAGCATCACTGACATATTTGGAACCATCATTTGACTTTTTTTTTATCAACCCTATGGATACCCCTGTCTGTTACAATCGATTACACAACTTGTCATTTTATTTTGTGAAGTATACAAGACCTACAGGCCACCCTTATCGGTTTACTGAGAAAAAGGTGTGATGGAAGGTCAATAAGATATGATATACTTCTGTGAAAGTCAAGTCTTATGCCTTTTCAACAAGGCTTGGTTTTTTTTAATGCATGGTCGCATTCTTTTTAATAATATTTTCAACAATTTCTCCCAGAAAAAAAATGTGAAATGAACTTGGCCTTTAATTTCTTTTATCATCCACTGATCCCTTATTAAAAGTTCAGAGAGACTTGCTATTTTCCAGTTGTTGAGTAACTGGATAAAATCACCTAACTACTAATTTGATAATGATGATGTTAAAGAGGAGGCAATTGGAGCATCTGTGTATGGAAAACTGTATGGAACTAGGCTTCTTGAATGTTGATTGGAAATATTCCCTGATTATGAAGATACTTGGGACAGCCATGCCCATCCAGAATCCCATGTATGTATTGAATACATAAGTTATGTTGCTTAAAATTCTAAGGAAAGATCATTTTATTCTCTTCTTTAGAATGAAGGGAGAAATAAATCATTACTTGTTTTCACAGCAACACTCACTCAAATTTGCAGATACTATATGTGGCAAATCAAACTGATGCTTGGAAAGGCAGACCATATGTCATACTGAGTTACCGAAAAAGCATCAAATCTTCCTTCCCAAAGATTCTTAAAAGATAAAATTTTATGCTCAGTTAAAATGGAAAAGAACATTATGCTTAAGGATAAATTAATTTAGTGTGCAGCTCTTTGCTGCAGTTTGTTGCCAAATTGTTAGTGAGCGACACATTCAGGCACTAAAGGAAAAAGAGAAAAAGAAGGGAAAATGTTTGCAAACTGTAACGATCATATAAAGGAATGTTGTTCAAGTTCACATTTGTTAATTCCATATATAACTTGCTTCTTAAATACTTTGTGTATTAGAACACATGATTAAAGGAATCAAAGACACAAATATCTGTGTATCCACAGATACACAGATCTGTGTATCTGACAATCCAATGGAGATAATTTTGCTAAGAACCTCATTCAGATGTTGGCAGTTTCCACATCTTAAAAATATACCTGCATTCTGTGTGATACCATTGTCCCGAGAACTTCAATTACATTAACAGTTTTAAAGTATGTTTCAGTTGAGTAAAATACAGATTTGGAACTTGCAACTTCACTAATTTCATTTAGTTGCAAGCTTCATTTCAACCACAATGATCAAATTAGTACTGGTTTCCCAGAAAATATCTAAAGTCGGGTTCGCAAATGAACATGTGGCCAATGGATGTCTAAATCCTAGACAGGATCCAAATAACTCTGCCTTCTCCTACAAAGTTAGCTATTCCATGATAAAATATTGTCTGAGAATCACTTCATTTCTCTTTTCCCAAGTGTCATTAATGAATTGTTTTATTACAAAGCAACACCAGATGTTTGCGATCTGCCTTCTTTCAGCTTCCATTTCACACCAGTGAATATTCTGTAGTTAATCTTTCATTCTTTTGCGTAGAATTTGATGCTGGCACCGTCAAAGTTGTTATGTCCCCTCCCAAGTTTATTTTAGAAGCATCTATTAATAAATTGACAGTCTGTGACATATTATAGAAATTGGAATGGGTTTTTTTCCATCCTTGCCATACATTTGATCATGGCCTTTGATGTTTTGAAGACCTTTCTTTATACTGTCATACTTACCTTCTTCACTTGCTCCTTGAACAGGATTGTTCAAGCTGCCTGTATTTTAGTCCATGACTTCTATCTATAAAGTGTCAACTTGCTGCTCTTTTTTAAAAGGTAACTTTCAGTTTCTGCAGATGGGGAAATGGCATTAATTCAAATAATCTGGAACTTATGCTCAATCGCATTCTACTTTTGGAGCCTTTCAGCAAATGCAATTAATGTCCTATTGCTTTGTGTATATAGGAGCTTCACTTTCTCTCTGTTGGGCTACATATTTCCATTTTATGTCCTTCAGGAAGACTATAGCAATGTTCTATTCAGTCACCCCACAGTGAGACATTTATTTCAGAAAGAATATTATTACTAGTTTTTTTACACAGTGAGAGAAAGACCAGTGTGAGTCTGCACCGATGCCTGCTTAGAAATTGAAGTGCATCCAGCAAGAAAAATCTAGCTGTTATCTTGGCAACTGTATTCTTACTCTAAAAAAAAGTTTCAATGAAGCTGTAAGCGTGGGAATACAAATAAATATTCGGAGAAAAGGATCCATCCTGTTACAGGATGATCTAACTCTTAAGTATTGTACAGAAGTTCTTTTCAGAATTTGGAAGCCGTTTCAGATGCTAATGAGTTTTGATCATATGACTTCCTAACAACTTAAACTATTAGAGACCAGATTTTCATCCTAGCATGATAGTTCTCTGGTACACTTGATGAATAGATATAGATGTAGATGTTATATAATTAAAGATACATAAATATGTACACAAATATACACATTCGTGCAGGCTCATTATTGGAAAGAATCTTATTATTCTATCAAAATTATGTCATTAATAATAATTTATTGTCATACTTATCTCAATCAGATTTCTTTATTTATTGTATTTTTTCACTGTCCCTATCACCAGACTCCAGCTAATGTTCAAAAACATAAAACCCACCCATATTATAGTAATGTAGTCCCCTACATTATGGAATAAATTATTCTAAAATCATATAGAAACATATGAATAATGAAAACATTGCCAGACCAGCCACTGTTATAATCAGCTTTCAAGGAAAACACTGTATTAGGAAAAACAAGGATTGTTGTATGGTATTAACTAATTTCCTATAAAGATAACAATTTCTTATTTACTATAAGTAACACCTTACAACTAAATTAATACTTAGTGTATATAATAAAAAGGAGCAGAACTAAAAGTAATAGAAATAATAAAATAGTGTTTTCTGTCCTTACATGCCTAGTGATTTCAAGCATTTAGTTTTATTTCTGTCTGATTTCATCTATTTGGAAATACAAATCTTGCTTAAATCTTGTTTATTTTTAGCATATACCTGGAGCAGAAATAAAATTTCCAATAAGGTTTGAAATTTTGAGATTTAACTACTCTGAATAAATTAACAATAAGTACAACAGTGAAATCTGAGAGATGGGTCACTCACAATCCCAATATAAGAATGAATATGGCTGTGATACGATGCACTGCTGGAATTATTAATTGGACACCAACTCATAGTTTGGACTGAAAAACAAGAAAGATAATGACTTTCACTGTGCATTGTGTCCTCATAGTGATATCAACAGAGTATATCTGCCCCACAGAAATGGGTTCTGTGCTTTACAGGTTGTCCTTGAT
This sequence comes from Grayia smithii, assembly GCA_032468115.1. Lineage (NCBI taxonomy): Eukaryota > Metazoa > Chordata > Lepidosauria > Squamata > Grayiidae > Grayia > Grayia smithii. The sequence continues at coordinate 73,465 of JANHFM010001683.1, read as the reverse complement.
GCACAACTGTAATGGAACCTGCCCATTATGGTAGGAAGTTATGATGGCCATTAAATGAAGCACCAACATGATTGCCACACTTGTAACCTCCCATCTCTGGTCTTCCTTGATACAGTTATTAAACAAATATGTAGGTTATTAGGCCCCCCACAGATCCAGAGACACCCAATGCTCCACTTCAGTGGTGTGTTGCTCCCGGTTCGGGCCGGTTCGCGCAAGCCGGTAGCGGTGACGAGGTGACATCACCGAACCGGTTCTCAGCAGCCAGGAGCTGGGCCTGCCTGCCCACACCTTATTTTTGCCTTTATTTCTTTTTTTTTAGCCCAGCTGATAGGCGCTTTGGAGTGGATTGCCGCAGCTCAAGTAGGCTCAACTGCTATGTGCTTGCGCAGAGTGCTTGCTCTGAGCAGATTGCTGCACTACAGCTGGGAAAAAATCTAGTGCGCATGCGCGGAGCGCCCGTTTGGGTTGTACCAGCGATCACACACAAAGCATGTGCATGAAGAGAACCGGTGGTAACACCAGTTAGAACCCACCACTGCTCCACTTCCTGCCTACCAGGAGCATCAAAGGCCTTGTGGCTGCTTGCTCCCATCACCAGCCCATACCTTCCTCTTCACCCCACATCAGCCATTGCACGCTTACCTTTTGGAGATCTCAGGAAAGCAAGGCAATCTGTTTTATTGCTGGACTATGTAACACAATCCTGGAAGTGGCCACCATTTTCTAGGAGCCCCAATTCACTCAGAAAATGGTGGCCACTTCTAAGATAGCTCACACAACCCAGCAATGGAGCAGCTTACTCTGCTTCCCTGATGCATTTTTTGCCATACCTAAAAATTTTGGACAGCACTTAAGAAAATATGAAGATTGACAACATTTCCATCTCAGCTACAAAATACCACTCCACTTGGATCCAGATATATGCTATGCTAATAGTATGATTATTACATCATGTAATAATGTAGTATTAGTATTATGTTATGATATCCTGGGAAGAATGCAATGCCTATGAAGGCCAATACCAGCTAAAGAACTAGCAGATGTGATTTCACACTTTTGTGTATAGTGATACAAACAATGGCACAACAAAGTAACAACAATGGTACATTGGAATATGTGCAAGAAATACTATTTGCCTAAAAGCAAGACCTGATGGGACCACAAGAGAGACAAAGTAGAGAAAATGAAGAATCTAAAACGTTCTAGCTTTAGAATTTAAAGAGATGAGCACCTGCCACTTAACATCCCAGGTTTAACAAATGTTGATGTGAAAGACAAAGAAAAAACTCTGGAAAGTGGACATAGCAATGCTTGGAGACAGCAGGGGAGAAGAGAAAGAATTAGAGAAAATCACAAAATAGGAAGATCTGCAAACAGAAGTAGAATAACTATGGCAAAAGAAAACAAAGATAATATCAATAGTTAATAGGTGCCTTGACAAAATCACCAGTCAATTGCAAAAGACAGTTTTACTTTGAAGAGCTTACATCCTGCAATAATACCTTTAACACCATCAACAACAACATCGGCCTATCCCAGATCCTTGGTAAGGACTTGATAGATAAAAATGCCAATCCAGCCTAAATATCTGGTTGATTACATGATCAACTGAAATACTAGTAATGTTTAAAAGTCTTGACAAAGGCATGGTTTACTGAAATCTTCATCTAAGGGCAATTCCTATAAGTTATGTCCATCTTCAGTTGTGCAGTCTAGTTAAACTCTTGGAGAAAGAAAGAAAGAAATCTTACCAAAATCTCTATAATCAAATTTATTTCAAGAGAAAAAGAATGAAGTCACAGGAATTTCAATTAGAATCATTCTTAATTTATTTTTCTAACCAAACTTTAATGGACAGGAATATTGACTGTCCATTTGCCTGAGAAAGGAAGAATATGTATATCTTCAGAGCTGACTTTTTGTTCCAAAATAGTCTCCTTTCCCAGTTTCCAAGAATGCATGTACCATATACACTCTTTAGATAAGGAATTCTCTTTTCAAAAATCCTTCTTCACTCCCTGTAGCTATCTTCATTCTCATCCCCTCCTCTAAGGAATAGCTGTGATAGTGAAATACACGCACACATACACAGGGGTCATTTCAGAAGCCATCAGTTGTTTGAGGATACTTTTGCTGATCATATTTAGTTGTAGAGTGTGTATAGTTGTATAAGCTTCACATAATGAATACACACACATTTACGCATCCATATACTTTGTGAGTATAAATAATATTTGTGCCTTGGCCTGTTTCCTGGAGAAACTATGAATAGGTCCATGCAGCTTTCTTAGCAACATTTTTTGGAAATGGTTTGTCATTGCCTTTTTCTTCCTAAGGGGGAACTCTCTGCTCCTAATCTGGCATTCATTCATTAATATTAATTGTATAGTTAAAATATAAGTGCAGATTTCTGCACCAAGTACAAAAATCTCAATGATGTTCCATAGAAACCTTGAAAAGGAAAACTAGGGATGAGCAAAACTAGGAAAGCAGCTTCCACATGTGTTGGATTTTAGTTCCCATAATCCCCATTCATGGGAACATCTGGCTGGAGGCGACTATAGTAATAGTTTGAGAATCCAGTGGGACGCAGTTAATAAGGTTGTTGATGAAGGTCTGCTGACAACCATGATTCATCGGCTGCCAACTTTAATTGATAAAGGAGAATATTTGTAGCTCAGGGTTGAAATGAGAAGTCCTTTGTGTTCTCTGAGCTTGGCTGTTTTCTTGCAGACCTTTCATTACCTTACTAGGTAACATCATCAGTGCTGATGCTGCTACTTAGTTTGGGTAATGAAACATGGGCAAGAAAATGTACTAAGGACACACGCGCCCCAACTTTAATCGAACAGGCAAATAAAGCCTGCTGTTAAAGATCATAAATTAAAAATCGCAGGTGTTAGTAGCATAAACGTCTCTTGGGAATTCCCTAACATGAAATCTTTTAAAACCCAAGAAAGATTTAGCGTGCGCTTGCTTACACAGCTCCGTTTACGAAGTGGGAGGGGCGGATCATCCAAACCAGCCTCTTTGCACTTCTCAAGGGTTTTGCTGGAAACGATTCTGGCCTCTTCCAAGCAGGAAACTGTTACCTTTCCTCTTGCCGAGTGCTGTCCCGTCTTGTCGGGACAGTTACTCCAACTGCGCCCTCCGAAAGCTTGTCGGCATCCCAGAAGGAGCTAGTTAAGTTAAACCCGACTCCCTGCTGGAAGCTGACAGCTGATGGGCTCCCCCTAGGGGCAAAAGACTCTCTGCGGAGAGAGGGCGGGCGCTGGGGCCCGTTGCTAAGGAAACGAGTCCCACCGCCTTTTCTGGCAGGAAAACCCAAGCAAATGGGAAGGGGGGGGGAGGGGGGAGGATTCCTTTTGTTGTGCGGTTGAAGCTTCTCGCCAGTTCAGTGTATCTCCCGATTCTTTTAAAAGATGTTTTTGTGGGGTGGGGTGTTTTGTTTTTTTTTGTTTTGTTTTGTTTTGTTTTTGTATTGGCACTCTTCTCCCTTGGAACGCTCTGCACGGCGGGGCCAAGTTCTCACACTGACCAGCAACCTCTCGGAAGCTGTTTCTCATTACTTGCTCCTCATTTGCCGAAATCAGATTCCACGGCTGTTTTTTAGAAAGAAAACCCAGAGATGCTTACATGGAGTGGTCATGAGAAGCTAGAGGGGTGTCTGCCATTTACACCAGGATTGGGATGGGGGGGGGGGGGAGGGGGGGAAACCCAGCAACTCCAACCTCAGGCTACACTGTCCTCTTCTTCTGCGCAATCCCTCACCCCCCCCTCCACCCATCCCCAAAATCTGGTGCCTTCTGACCTGTCAGGATTAACAGGTGTGGAGATTTTGCAGCCAGTCTTACCAGCGGGAGAAATTTGCAGAGGTGCTTTCGCATAAACACATAACTTTATTCGCCTCACCGCACAAGTCATCAGGAATCAAAGGTTATGGGGGGGGGGTCAGTGGTGGGTTGCTCCCGTTTCGGTCCGGTTCGCGCAATCCTGTAGCGGTGATGTTGTGACATCACCGAACCAGTTTTCTGTGTCCCGGACCCGGGCCCACCAGCACTGCCGAACGTACTTTTTTTCGGAAAAACGTTGAAAATTGCACTCTGCGCATGCACAGAGCACTCATTTTCATTTTTTTCCAAAAAAAACTTACTGCGCATGTGCGGTGGCGTGCATTAGGCGCAAATTGTGCACACGCGCGTGCACGAAGAGAACCAGTAGTAAAGGTAAGTAGAACCCGCCCCTGGGGTGGGTTGTTGTTGTTTTTTTCATCTGAACCTCCAATCTGCTCCTCCTCCAAACTTGGCCATTTTAAGATTTGGGAACTGGGCTGGAGAACTCTAGGAGTTGAAGTCCACAAGTCTGAAAGTGGCCCAGAAGTTGTAGGAGCTTCATCACTGGAAGCTTTCAAGAAGAGACTGGACTGCCCTCTTCAGAAATGGTGTAGGTAGGGTCTCCTGCTTGGGCAGAGGGGGTGGGCGGTTGGACTAGATGTTCTACAAGGTCCCTTCCAACTCTTCTGTTCTGGCCAAGTTTGGAGACCTCTGCTGTAGGAGAAGAAACTGTTCAAGAGTCAGAGTATTTATGAGTATGTTAAATGCCTCTGTTTTGAGATTCCTTTGCACACTGGATTTTAAGGAAAGCTCTTCAGTGGATGTTTAATTTCATGGAACTTCAACCACTTTGCTCCTGCATCTTGTTGGCCAGGCTTGATGCTGGTAAACAGTTCTTCCTCATACTTCTTGTCCTCACCAACACCTCATTTGACCATCTCTTTTAGACCAAAGAATAGATGAGAAGAAAACAGGTGGCAAAGGTGACTAAGATTGGTGAAAAGGGCCCCCTGTCTCCACAGGGAAACTTGACCTAGGGAATTCAGTTTAAAAGCAAACTGTTTAAAAGCAAATTTTTCAAACAGTGCATCGTTTCCACTCCTATTATATATGAAGCTCTCGTGTACACAATTATGCATTTCCCTGAATCTAAGTATTAGTTTATTTTTGCTAGGAGGTAACAAGAGCATTGAAAGTGTGCTAATAGAGGATAGGAACACTACATGGGAGGAACATTTTCCCACAAAGTGTTTTGCCTGGACATGGATCAGACATCCCACAGAGTTACACAAACGCACACATTCCCTCCTCATTCCTCTACACACTCACACAAATTCCAGAACTAGCTCATCAAGAAGTCACTCTTTAAGGCATGTTAAGGGAGCATCTTAAGCCATGGATTCCTTAATAGGGGCAGAGGAGGGTTAGTCTTGGAGGGCCAAGATTATAATCTTGTTTTTTATAGTTAGGGCCGGAAGCTGTAAGAGCACCAGAAGTTTTATATATTTGAACTATACAATGGCAAGCCCTGAAGCTGAAACTAGATGCTTGAAAGGATATTTTGATTAACACGTGTCTTCTGTGTCATAGTCCAGATGTGAATATATATTTGTATTCATTTTGAGAGTTACAGACAGGCAGTCTTGGCAAAAGTGATAGATGTTCCTCACTGTTCAGTCTAGAAAATCAGACAATGACCTGGATCAAGAACTAGTCCAGAATACAGATAGTCCTCAACTTACAACCATTCATTGAGTCACCATTTGAGGATACAATGGCACTGAAAAAGCAATTTATGACTGTTTTTCATACTTACGATCGTTGCAGCATCTCCAGAGTCACATGATCAAAATTCAGATGCTTGGCAACTGGTTCATATTTATGATGGTTGCCGTGTCCTGCGGTGTCATGTGATTATCTTTTGCAACCTTCTGACAAGCAAAGTCACATTCACTTAACAGCCGTGTTACTAACTTAACAACTGCAGTGATTCACTTAATAACTGTGGCAAGAAAGGTCATAAAAAGGAGCAAAACTCATTTAACTGTCTTGATTAACAACAGAAGCTCAGTTGTGGTAAGTCAAGGGCTACCTGTACCTATCTTTTTTTTTTCCGAAGGAATGCAATATCACACAGAGAAAGAAGATAAGTCATTTATTTGAAATTATGACCTCCTATAAGAATCACTGTCTTGCCTGGGTTCAGCCTAATTTATTATGTCTCCTCCAACTGTAACGATTACAGAGAGTTGATCAGCGAGCCACGCTTTTCTTGGAGTTGTTACCGAGAAATAGATTTGGTTGGCATCCATGTATTGACAAGCCCATCTGCAGACCTTCAGGTGGTTCTCCCAAGAGGCTTCCTGCAGAGATTGTAGAGTATTAGAGATGGAAAGGAGCCCTGCAGGAGAGCATATAATAGCTTCTACTTAGCAGAACAACTGTCTCCAAGCAACACCATCTGAAATGTCTCTCAGAAACTGGAATGAGACCAGTATTAAGCAGTGCCTCCTATTCCTTAATCTCCGGCAATTCATGGTCGATAGTGACGAAAGGTACAGAGAGGTTGAGAAGGACAACAGGTTGATTGGTGGCTGTATAAAAATGCAGCATTAGCTATGTATTTCCAGACACTCTTCCAGAAACATCAAATGAGGAAAGTGCTGGTATTTTTGTTACCTAATGCAGAAAGATATGGATTGTAGAAAATATGAACACAAAAAATATATAATAAATATTACTTCTTTTTTAAAAATAGGAAAGTGCTTGCTGCACTTTTACTTGGCTGGCAGATTAGCTTATAATAATGATGTATACCGTACTGAGTAGTTTTTTTTAAAAAAATACTCATAGTTCCTATTAAACCTTTATTAAGCAAGACCTTACAGTAAGCACTGCCTTTGCATCTTCCTTTAGACCAGTGGTTCTCAACCTGTGGGTCGGGACCCCTTTGGGGGTCGAACGACCCTTTCACAGGGGTCGCCTAAG
>JANHFM010001682.1:165742-175875 GCA_032468115.1 Grayia smithii | reverse complement strand
TTACCAGTCCCTGCATGGAGCACGTGGAGTACACTTGTGTGCATGCGCAGGAAGCTCTTTTTTTTGAGATTTTTTCATCAAAAAAAGCTTCTGTGCATGCGCAGGAGCTCCCGTCTGGTGCACGCTCCATGTGCTCCGACCACACGCAAAGCGTGTGCACCTTTAGAACCGGTAGTAAAGGTATGTAGAACCCGCCCCTGGTAGGCATGTTTAAAAGATGTAGCAAAAATCACAGAATTTATGACACACTTAATAATAAAGGCTGATGGTGGCCAGATTTGAGTGCACCATTCACTCAACCAATCTCCCACATTCTATGAAATGCAAGCTCTAAGAAATACAGTAAGTGCTCATCAGGCCAGGTTTTTTCATGAAATGGGCTTCTGATTAAATATAGGTAGTTCTCACGATCATTCATTTAACAATGGTTTGGAATTACAACAGATATTGAAAACAGTGACTTATAACTTGTATAACTTGTGCTCGCTCACATTTATAACCATCATACCACCTCTGCAGTCATGGTGATCATCATCGCGATTGTGGCTGCTCTTGATAACCAGCTTTTATTTATGACCACTTGCAGCATTCTGCAATCACATTATCATGGTTTGCAAACTTTTTTTGTGATTTAGAGTAAAAAATACACATTGGGGAAGCTGGACTTCCTTAACAATCAAGTGATTCAATTAACAACAGCCATAAAAATTGTTGTAAAGTCAGGTCTGACTTATTTTATGACCACAACCACTTACAATAGAAATTCTGGTCTCAACTATGATCATGATTTGAAAACTATCTGTAATTGTAATGCATTTCCAAAATCCACCAAAGCTAACTTCACAAGAGGGGAAAATATATGGGGGGAGGGAATTTAAACTCTCTTTTGTACATTAGGAATAAGAAGCTCTTCTTCACTACATTTATAGTCTCATGGAAATATTTTGAAATAGCTTTTAATGCCTTTAACTAACGATGTAGCTGTTTGTCTCCCATTATTGTTAAGAGCCATGATGGAGCAGTGGTTAGAATGCAGCATTGCAGGCTAATTCTGCCGACTGTCAGGAGTTCGATCCTTACCGGTTCAAGGTTGACTCAGACTTCCATCCTTCCAAGGTCAGTGAAATGAGGATCCAGATTGTTGGGTGCAATATGCTGACTGTAAAGCGCTTAGAGAAGGCTGTAAAAGCACTGTGAAGTGGTAGATAAGTCTAAGTGCTATTGCTATTGATATGATACATGTGGTCAATAAAAAGTTAAAGGAAGGAAGAAGATGAATAGGAGAGGTGAAGTCTTCAAATTTTCAATTCCATAAAGCTATTATTAAAATAAAATGTAAGGTGGTTCCAGTGGTGGGATTCAGCCAGTTCGCACCACTTCAGGAGAACCTGCTGTTAACTTTCTGAGCAGTTTGGCAAACTGGTTGTTGGAAAAAAAATCATTAGGACAGAGAACCGGTTATTAAATTACTTGAATCCCACCACTGGATGGTTCTCAGATGGTTAGCATTAGTTCAACAAAACAAACAACAGAAAACGAAACATAAAGACTTCAGAATCAATTTTTTACATCTAAAATACCATCTCATTCAGACATTAATCAATAAGTATTTATTAGAAAAAACAAAATGAAATATGTTGTATCCTCTGACACCACATTGAAGCCAAGCACGTCTTTGAAAATCTAAATGAAAAAGTTAGCAAGGAAAAAAATATATCCAAGATAAATCAATCACAGAAAATTTCCTTTGAACTCATATGCAATGGTTAAATAGATCTTGCTAAACTAAACAATACTAGGCTCTGCCTTACAGCATATTTTACATGGTTCATAGTCAGGTAAATTAAGGTATCAACATTTAATTCACCAGCCAAGGAAGAGAATGATTAAAAACAGCAATCAGCAACCCAGTGATCTTCCAAGAATTATTGACTGCCACCAGTCTTTCTTGTGCAATGTAATGATAGCATATGACAGCATAAAGATATTGCTTTGCCTATAACAATACATCTACAAGAGCGCCCAAAGGAAAGATAGAAACACAATAATAAGTAGAATAAATACCTTCCCTTTTTAGAAAATAAATTCAGAGTTTTAAAATATTTTTCAAGTGAAACTTTAAAAATAAGAATCATCCTGGATTTAGTCTTGCAATTCACATTAAAGGCCTTAAAATTGGGTGAATAAATCCAGTGTAATTCTGAGATAATTGATGTCAAAGCCATTTCAACATTTCCAGGATCTAATCAATAAAGCTTCTTTACAACCACCTCCATTACATGATTTGGGGAGAATAGGAAGAGACCACAGTGTTTGGCTTTATGGAGCAATATCTATTACAACAGTTCACTTAATGAACGTTCCAAGTTACAACAGCACTGAAAAAAGTGACATATGACCATTTTTCATGCTAATGACCATTGCAGCATTCCCATGGTCACCAGATTTACCTTCGGATGCTTTACAACTGAGTCACATTTATGACAGTTGCAGTGTCCCAGGGTCATGTGATCCCCTTTTGCTACCTTTTGACAAGCAAAATCAATGGGGAAACCAGATTCATTTAACAACCATGTTACTAATTTAACAACTGCAATGATTCATTTAACAACAGTGTCAAGAAAAGTCATAAAATAGGTCAAAACTCACTTAACAAATTTCTCACTTAGCAACATAAATTTTGGGCTCAATTGTGGTTGTAAGTTGAGGGCTACCTGTACAAGAATATAAGGCAAGTTCTTCTCAGTATTAGTCTAAAAAATGAATAAGAAAACTACTTAAAGTCAATGTACACAAAATATAATTCTAAAAAGAAAATTAAAAGTTGTGCTAGAAATACATGCAAAGGTCAATATTGCTCATTTAGTTCCAATGTTGGAATAGACAAAATCAGATAAGGTCATTCTTATATTAAAAAAAACCACAACCCTCGGCTTATGCACATTGTTGTTACATTGTCATGCTTCCAAGATAGGTGATAAAACCTTGCAGGCACTAACACCAGGTTATTTACTTACAAGGAAAAAAAATACAAGGCAGATTCTTGTCGTTTCTCTGTCATGGATTCACACAGGAATCTAGTTTATTTCAAATGAACAAAATATCTTCCAAGAATTAATTATTAATGTTAGACAGCAGCCTCATTACACAGTCCCTCTTCCTGCACATTTCTCAGAGTATCAGGAAGGTGCTCTGTCTTCAGCAAAAGAATAAACAGCCTAATTTCCTTTCCTTCCGCAAGCCTAAATCTGTTTTACCAAACTTCCCTACCCACAACTTTAAAAAAAAACAACTAGAAAGGTTGAGCAGGAAAGGAAACTAATGCTCCATTAAGTGTTGTTTTGCAAACATAAGTAAGAAAGAAAGACATCATCCAGGCGTGAAGAGTCATTAAAATGGATCTTACATATATCATTATAAATTTAATAATCTGCATGATGGCTAGAGTTCAAGTTAAAATGAATGTCAGCTAAGCATGACCAATTGATGTTATCCCAGCTGCCACTGAGCCTCACTTGGGGTTATATTATACTTTCAGAGGCCCCATTTTACATGTGCACTGAACACCCAGAGCCAAGAGCAGATGGGAGATGGAGAGGCTTTTGGACGTATCAGCGCTGAAGTCAAAATTGCATATTAATATTGGTAAACCTGCTCAGCAGAATCTCGGTGTCCATGTTGTCAAGGACACAAAATGTTTTCCTCCTGTATCAAAAACCTTTGTGTAGAGATGGCTTTAAAATATATATTAAAGGCTTCTTGGAAATTAAGTCAATAGGAGGGATTTTTCTTTCACTGTCTATCGATCATTATTTCCACCTTGGAAGACGGCTGTGAATATGGGAGAAGGATCTTGTCAGCTTCAGCTGATATAGTTAACATGGTGCATTAAAAAAGCACAGAGAGATTCTAGGGGGGGGCTCCCTAAGGAAAAGAAAAAAAAAAACCTGTGTTGGTTTTATTTCCAAAGAAAAATTAACTTTGTTTTGTCAAGGAAGTTAGCAAAAGAGAATGAAACACACATCATCTTTCTTTCTCCACCATCTCTCAAGTCAGCTAATATAATTAAAATAATAGAGCAAATTGGGGCAAATAACAAATTTATCATTTACATATTTCAATGGTTTTTTATAAGACTATCTGTTTAAGCCATACTGAAAGAGAGTCTCCCCAGGAACCAGAATATATTAGATTGTCTACTCACAAGTAATCCCCATTGATTTCTAAAGCTAAGGGATACTTTAAAATTTGCTTGACTCATAGCAAAAAGAAAAGCTTTAATTCAACTATCTAATCACTACTTTCCAATATGACTAATGATAACAATATTTGGTAGACAATTACATATCAATATATATAATATCCATATACAAAGCAAGGCAATATTAAGATACCAGCAGTCGTGTGTCATTCTCATTCTGCATTTAAGCAGTCCTTTTTCAACATGTGTTTCTAATGTTCAAGACACTGAGAAATGTATTTCAAATCAATTGTCCAATACCAAAACCCAACGTTTTTCCATCCGGAGATCATCTTACCTTCATTCTTTTGGGAGTAGATCCAATGAATATCACGGTTTTTATTGTGAGTAAATACGAGCAGGTTAGTAACAATTACAAAGTCCTTTATGTGCAGTCTGTTTCAGCAAGGCAAACAATAAATGAGCTCAATATTATCTCCTTTATTGGTGTCACTATGTGGCCATAAATGTATTGTACTAGTGATTATTCCTGTCCCTTTCATGAATAACTAGGTGGCTTTCATCTCTATATTCCTGCCTTACAAAAAAGTACTAGACCCGGAGTCTCAATCTTGGCAACTTTACGACTTGTGGATTTCAACTCCCAGAATTCTTCAACCAGCATGCACTGGCTGAGGAATTCTAGGAGTTGAAGTTCACAAGTCGTGAAGTGCCAAGGTTGGAGACCCCTGTACTAGACCAATTAAGCAACAATATGAGTTCAGTCCAAGGGAACTCACGTACCACCAACTATTACACTGAAAATCTGTAACTGATACAGAAATTGCCAATGGAATTCAAACTTCTCAAATTTAGATTGGGGTGAAGCTTAAGTTGAAACACCAAATAACACTGGTAATGTCTAGGTCACTTACTCTTTTTTGATCTTCCAGTCCATGGGTCACAGGTTTTTGTTTTTTGTGCTGGCTAGATTCCAATCCAGATTCCATTTCCCAGTAATAAAATTCCTTGGGTCTCCTGAAATTCGTTTTCCTCAAAATCCACAGTATAAATAAGAAAATATTAATGGGAAATTTAAAAAAATATATAATCTTCAATTCTCTTCCTTGTTTTTTATAATCCTTTCAGAACTCTGGTGTGCCATCGCTTCTAATTGTCTCAACAGACAAACATTGTACATGTTGTTGTCTTCTATTTTAGCTCAGATGTAGAATTCCATTGATGTGCTTTATAGGGAAATGGCCAGACGGAATCCATATCTAATAGCCTGTGACACATCATTGCTCCAGTAGCATCTTCCTCATTGCTCCAGCAGCATTCTTCTGCTCATTGCATTCTTGGCATGGATAAATTATATGTCAATAAAGGTGCAAATGTGTGCTTAATCCACTGTGTTGATAACATCAGCATCCCTTTCCTAGGCTTCCTTCTGCCCATAAATCAGTGTAAATACTTCAGAATGATAATTGCTTTTTGCGAATCTAGGATGTGTAAATTATGTAAAATCATCCATGCAGTGGTGTCATCAGCTTCTTCTTCTTCCACACATAGAAAGGCCTAAAAGGGAGAGAAAGATATAAGTGATCTCTGTGATAAATTATCTTTATTTTGAAAGAGCAATTCAGATGAGATCTGATCAAAGAACTTTATACATGACACTTCTCCTCTAAACATAGCAAATATTTATCTCTGCAAATGCATAATTATTTAATGATGAGTTAGCACAGTGAACTTTTTCTACTGTTATCAGTTGTCACTCTTTGCTTATGGAACATTTAAATAGGCTATCATAAATCCCACAATAGTTACTGCTACTTAATCTTAGCATACATAAGCAAGAGGTATCATCTAGAGCAGCAGTGTCAAACTCATGTCATCACGGCATCATCACGTAATGTATCATGACTTTTCCCCCCTTCACTAAACTGGGTGTGGGAGTGGCTAGCGTGTGATGCATCCAGCCCACGAGCCACGAGTTTGACAGCCCTGATCTAGAGCAACTTTTTATAACTTTGGATCCCAAGAAATTATTTGATTGCAACTTCTTTCATCTCTTAACACTAGCTGTGCCAGCTGGACATGATGGTAATTATTTGATAGCATCTGGAGACTCAAGGCTTTCTCAAAGCCTGTAGTAAGAACAAAGAAAACAAATATAATTAGGCTTGTATAAATTTTGTCATTCAAAAAAAAATTCAAAAAAAAAAGCTGCACATTATTTCTATGATGTGACTTAATAACAACTATATTTAAATAAGAATATAACACAGCTCACGGTTATGAGGAAGACCTCTCTGGTTGCCTGATCTGCTGCTTAGGAAGTAACTGCTCTCTTTTACATTTTTAAAAAATTGATTACAGGCTAGAATCCTTGCAGTCAACTCTTCAAGACAGGCCAGGCCAGGAAACTGCACAAATTTGACTGGTATTATATTGATTGACATAGGGCATAGTGAAAGCCTGACTGCATTTTCCCTTCCCTCCCTTTCAGACCCTAGGGAAATAACCATTCTGAGGTTCGTCCCTATATTTTCTTTGTTCCCCAGTTTAAAATATACAGTATTTTTTTTTACCATGTAACTGTTTCTGCACAGTTTCTCCAAGGACATCACTGTGGTTCTCTACATAAGCAGAAGACTCTCCCCCTTTGACAAGCTTTGAAACTGTCTTCTATAAAATAACGTACAATGATATCCACATTTTTCCTCATCACGTACAGTTCCATAAACATCTATCATGTTATGTTTAAATTGCCTTTTCCCTAAATTAAAAACCCCTCAAAACTGAAATGTTCCTTGGCCATTCAGGCTATCCTTTTGCATTGTCTTTAATTCTTGAATATTCTTTCTGAAGTGTGCCATTGTACAGCTACTTTTATCAATATTTTCCCTGGTATACTGTTATCTCTAGATATTTTTCTTGGTTTGTCACCTGTCTTTCATTCCTACCACAGTATATGGAAAGTCTAGAATTTCTGTCCTATTTGTATGTCATTTTGTTTCTTTGAATGTCACATGCAAAAATAATTTGGACCATTAATTTTATAACTGTATTGTATCTTTGTAAAATCATATTTTTCACAGCTAAGAAACACAGTTGTAATTATTCAGCAACTTTTAACTGTCAAAAAATGGATGAGAATGATATATGCATGTATCACAAGACACTTCACAGTCCTGTATAATCAAAATATTACAGCAACTTTTTGGAGGGAATAATTAGTCCTTACTCTCTTTCCTCAATACAGGTAATCCTTGACTTACAACAGTTCATTTAGTAACCATTCAGTTACAATGGCAATGAAAAAAAGTGACTTATGACTATTTTCACATTTAAAACCATTGCAAATCTCATGGTCATGTGATCAACATTCAGATGCTTGGCAACTGGTTCATATTTATGATGGTTGCAGTGGCCCTGAGTCATGTGATCAGTTTTAGTGACCTTTTGACAAGCAAAGTAAATGGAGAAACCAGATTCACTTAACAATTCTGTTACTAACTTAACAACTGCAGTGATTCATTTAACAACTCTGGCAAGAAAGGTCATAAAATGGAGCAAAACTCACATAACAAATGTCTCACTTAGCAACAGAAATTTTGGACTCAATTGTGGTCATAAGTTGAGGACTACCTGTACTGTTAATAACATTTAATGAAAATAGTACTGTGCAGTTATTTTATTATCTACTTTACATAGATATTATCTACTATACTATACTATACTATCGTGTTTCCTCGAAAATAAGACCCTGTCTTATATTTTTTTGAACCTTGAAATAAGCACTTGACTTTATTGCCATGCATTCAAAAGCCCACATGGCTTATTATCAGGGGATGTCTTAATTTGGGGTAAACAAGGTATACTATACTATACTATACTATACTATACTATACTATACTATACTATACGGTATGATAACATATTTTGTGACGTTTGAATGACTATGGCTTGCTATCTAATCTGTAATTTTCTTTGAACATGAACACTGTGAAATTTGCTGCTCAATGGAAATACAAGATACAAATAAAAAAATAACAGAATAGCAATTTCCTTTTCTTCCAGACAGCTACATTTCTTTTCACTCCATCAATTACTGCAGCATGCTTAACCAGGCCAAATAAAGAATTGGCAGATGATTTTCTACAGCAATGCTAACTTTGGCTAGTACTGATCATGTTAGACTTTCTTTCTTTTTAATGGCTTGGCATCTTATGTGAACCCTGAATTGGTATATTCAGTAATCATATTGCATGTTTTGTGTGAGTACTGCCACAAAGGAATAATTTATCATTTTCATCCTCTGTTTTGATAAAAACTGTTCTTTGTTATTCATTTTTTTTGGCCTATTAATTCTTCAGAAATCTGAGTAATGGCATGGGGAAACTAGACAGCCTGCTTGGAAAAAGCTGTCCTATGGCAAACCCACTGCAAGTTTTATCCTCTAATCCTATAATGTTAAGCCACATGTTTTTACCCTCTTGGAAGCAGAAATGTTAAAATAAAACATGTTGAGGTCACAACCCTAATAAGCCTACCTAGATATTTCAGGAAAAATGCATTACATGGTGAAGACTTTAGTGAGCAAATGTCTATGGAGATTCTCAGTCATCCAGGTCATGGTTGTTCCAAAGGTGCTTCCCCCCCCCCCCAAGACACAACTGGACTTTCTGGACATTTCACTTCTCATCCAAGAAGCTTCTTCAGGGCTGAAGAAGTTGAAGAAACTTCTTATATGAGAAGCGAAACGTCTCCAAAAAACCCCCAGAAAGTCCAGTTGCTTCTTGGAAAGAAAGCACCTTTGGGACTGTAGTGAGCATTATATCCAGTTCCACTTCTACTTCCACTTCAAAAAGTCATGCTTTTTGTTGCCAATTTGAATTAAAGGAATGTTTTGGTTCTGTTCCTGGGAGAAGATTGATTAGGATCAACCATGAGACCTTTCAGTATCATGTAACAGTTTGACAGTAAGTTAACTTTGGTACTTTTTAAACTACCATGACACAGCCAAGTCTTGCCAGAGGTCAACAATCTCAGAGAATTTTGCAGAATCTTATATGAAAATGACAACATTCCATAAGATTTTATATTAGCAAATCAGTATAAGATCTGCTGCTTATTTAGATCATTTTAATGTTTAAAAATATTGTAAGTTTTAAAACTTAAATTTTGATATTTCACAGACATAATTTTGAGAATATCATAGCATCCTTGATACCCCATGAGTGATATGCCACCAAACTATGCCCAATAATATGATACAGAGGGCGAAAGTACAGGAGAATCTGATCTTTTCTACTGTTGTTCAAATACAAGCACCTCCACTAGTACAAATGATATTTATAAAGGCATACAATTGGACTGTATTAGCCATTGTATCTTGCAGACCAGCTGTCTGCAAAGAATATAAATCCTTCCATTCCCCACTATCCTGTCAGAACTGAAGAAGCTTCTTGGATGAGAAGCGAAACATCTTCAAAGAAAAAACAAGAAAGTTTTAGTTGCCTCCTGAAATAGCACCTTTTGGACAATGATGACCTGGATTACGGACATTCTCTTATAGTGACTTTCAGCCACTATATCATCTTATTAGGAAGGGAAGAAGAATTACCAAGATAATCAAGCCAACAATACTCAGTACCATTGAAACACCATGATTGCTGATTTGCTTTCTGCCCCAAATAATAAACTGTGCAATTCAATGCAGTTTAAAATCACTGAGATATCTATGTAGAACAGTGGTTCTCAATCTGTGGGTCAGGACCCCTTTGGGGGTCGAACGACCCTTTCACAGGGGTCGCCTAAGTGGGTTGAGAGAAGGGTGGCCGCCCATCTCTCTGCTCCTGCAACCCTGACTCTTCTGTTATTGTTCCTGGAAGCCCTGCTCGGCGCTCAGCTAAGCTAGTCTAGGCTGCAGAGCCTTTGCTTCTTC
>JANHFM010001682.1:114409-135770 GCA_032468115.1 Grayia smithii | reverse complement strand
AATTACTGGGATTTTTTTTTTTTTAGAGAGGAATCAATCAATCCATCATATTGGATTTGAAAATCTGAACTGGGTTCGTGTGATGGTGATAATAGTGATGAAGACAAGAGATTTGTCCAAGCCATTCAGATAGTCTATAAATATGCAACATTTTCTTTTAAGAATTATTTTATAATAATTATTTCATATTGTTAGTCGTGCTAATTTTCTATTGTAATACCAATACTTAGTAGTGGTCACAATTAAGTAGATCTACATGGATATTTTCAAATTACTAAGGGAGTGTGTGAGGATCAACACGCTGCTGTTTAGACAATACAGCTTTAGATATTTCTATATTTTTTAATATAGCTAAATCCATATTCATTGGTTATCATAACAGGAGGTAGGCATCTCCTAATTATTACTCAACAATTATTACTTTTCTTTATTTCTTCAGCTGTTTGAACCTTCAAATGTATATTTATATTTGCCAATGTAAATGTTTAGCACAATCTTTTAAGTGCAGATAATTCAAATCCAGAAACAACTGAGTGCACAAGAATAAAAATGAATGTATAATTAGAAACTAGATTGTCATTTAAGACAATGAAAGAAAGAATGAGTTGCTAAATTGCAATTAAAAAGTAACGTGACTTGATCCCATTTAGTTAAGCGATTTCTAAAAAACACATTAGCTCTGCTTTGCAAAAATTCCTTAACTGGGTTACACCGGGGCCAAGCATGTTGTGTGAACTCTCTAAAGTGCATAAAAGGCCTGCTTAATTAATATGGGGAAGGTGGGTGTCAGTGGATGTAGCTGAAAACAAGTTTTATTTAAGGCTATACTAAACTTCTGATTCAACTACTGTACTCCTAGATATAGAAATAGAGTTGGGGGGGGGGTAGAGTTAAACAAGTTATCAGCCTAGAATTGTTACATTCCCACAAATGGTCTAAGTCCAACCCCTTTTGAATTCCATTTATTCTCCTGAGTCAAAGATAATTGGATCTTTTTAGGAACTCCCAATTCTGTCTTCTTCAGGGGATTACCCATACTTACACTTAGCTTTCATTTCTTTTGTTGCTTTCAATTCTTTTGTTTGAATTAAGTGTGCTTCCCCCTCCCCCTGATCCTTCTAAAGCAGGGATGTCGAACTCAAGACTCGGGGGCCAGATTCAAAGATGTGGCCCTTGGGGCCACCCTGGAAACAGGAAGGACTGGCCCACGGTGCCTCTGCCAGCAAAAACGAAGCCTTCCCGAGCTCTGTTTTCACTGGCAGAGGGTTGCAGGAGTCTGTTGCAGCTGAAAATGGGACTCAGGAGCCTGTTTTCACTGGCAGAGCACTCAGGCCACCACCTGCGCCGACATGAGTGATGTCAAGCTGGCCATGCCCCCCCCAGCCCCCCCAAGGTCAAACACAACCTTGATGTGGCCCTTGATGAAATCGAGTTTGATACCCCTGCTCTAAAGCCTCCTTGGCTGCTCCCACCTCATGCAAGTGTGAAAAGTCAGGGAGGCTGCCAACTACCGTATTTTTCGGAGTATAAGATGCACCTTTTCCCATTGCCCAGTGCGCTCACACAGGACTGTGCTCCTCAGGGTACCATCAGCCAGACAATGTCGGCGGGTGGTGCCCAGAGCGAGGGCATTCTCTGTGGGCGCACCGACCCTCTGGAACGAACTCCCCACCGACCTCCGGACCGCCCCTGACCTCCGCTCCTTCCGGCGCGATCTTAAGACATGGCTCTTCCAGCAAATAGGCTGAGACATTGGGGTTATTTTTAGATTTGTTTTAAACTATTAATATTTTAAATTTTGTATCGTGTTAGGTATTGCATTTATTATATATATATTTATATTAACTGTTATTGTATATTTTAATTTGTGAGCCGCCCCGAGTCCTTCGGGAGAAGGGCGGCATATAAGTGCAATATACTAACTAACTAAACTAACCTCAAGAATTTTTCTGGACCTTTACAAAATCTTATGAATATAGTATCACAATACCAATGTCTGGATACACACAGCATACTAAGATGATAATTTGTTTAAATCAACTACAGTTAACTCAGTTTGCATAATACAAATAATAAAGCATTTTTTGCAAATACAATGCTAGATTCACATGACATGATAATCCCCACCTCAAAAAAAGTTTCTTAATTAACATGCTTTACATATCCAGACCAACATTTCTATTTCTCTTGGAAACAGGGTACATTTTGCTTTACACCTTCCTCTTTTCTATTTTTTAATTTGTTCATTACATGCTTCCTCAGCTAATATTTCTTACTTTTTCTGCCATATTGTTGTACTATTTTCAAAACTAATTAGGTCACCATGGAACATTTCTAATCCCTGTATGGATCACTGGGTGGACACTTACTTTGTGTGATACCTTATGTATTATTGTAGAAAGCTATAGTGGCTATTAACTTAAATTGATTCCAGATTCAACACTTTTCAAAATGCATTCAATTACATATCTGATAAAAATAATAACAGAAGGACTTATACCAGTAAACTGAATGTAATAATACAAGTAACATACAAGACAATTCAGTATATATTGGAAAAATTCCAATAATTGCTTCTAGTCTTATAATTCTAGTCTTTGGGTACTTAAGTGTATTTCTATGAATATAAAGACTTTAACGGTAAAACAAATGCTCCATTTTTTTATTCTGCCATATTAAATCTGATAATAGCATTCATGTAGTTACACTCTTATTTTAAAACAACCAGCAATGTATAATGATTAAAGTGCTGGATTATGATCAGACAAATCCAGATTCAAGTCATCCCACTTCAGAGAGTGACTCCAGATATTACCTGCCCACTATAACTTGTTTTATTCAAATGGCTATTATTCTGGAAAAAAAGGAAGGAAATGCTATATACATGATTTCACATTCATTGATGCAAAAATTGAAATTGAAGTGCTACCAACTACATTATTGGCTGGGACAAGAAGGCTGAAACACTTAAGTCCAAATGTGTTGTGAGGGTTTTTGTTGTTGTTGTTTTGCTATGAGATCAATTCCAGGTTTAATTAAAAATGCTAGTTCTTACCTAAATGGATCAGGAATTGGAAATCTTATGAAGTATTCTTTTGTATCAACCTTTCCATAGTGTCCATTCAATACAAGTTGGCTTTGTTCCAAATTCCTGTTCACCAAAGTGCTCAGAAATCCCTTATTGAGTACCATATACTTTTGTTATGTGGGAAGAGAAACTTTGCTTTTTGGATAGACCTTGATCAGGTCTGATTTATTATTCAAAGCACTACTGCTTTCTCTACTACTCTTTTTATTGATTTGTCTTCTGTAGTCTTTGTTGTTGTTACCCTATGCTACCATCTCTGTTTCATTGGTTTAAGTTTTTCTTTGTTTTTCATTTTTAATTTTCTTTAATTTGTTGCCATGTAACCATGCTGTCTGGAGGTGATTATGGGCAGGAGGTAGACTAATGAACTGAAGTTTAATCAAGACAAGACAGAAAGCAGTTCTAGATAGTATTGATTTAAAATACAAATCCATCTATTGGATGACATTATATTGCTAGTTTGTAGTTTGAGAGCGCTCTGAAATCTAACTTTATTCCAGCATGCTGAAGAGTTACTGAGGCCATATGAATCTTTGATCAGTTTAATTTAATAAGGCAGACACTATATGCCTTTTCTGGGGACTAAACATCTAGCTCTGGAGGCAGATGGTTAGCTATACCATTTGTGCTATATTGTCCACTAGTTGGCATTTTTGTTCAAGAAAAGTATGGAATTGTAAGCTGTACACCAACAATATTTATTGAGAACATGAATTCCTTCTTACTCTGACTTCTAAGATTGTTGGCATAATTCAAAAAACTAGCCAAAGAACTAGGCTTTTTTTTTTAAATCTACAATTTGGGACTATGAAACATTACATTAAAATCTTTCCATTCATCAAGATTAACTGGAACTCAACAAGCTTTAAAATTTATTCAGCTTGTTCCAAGAGTTTTCCATTGGCTACAGAAAGACTCACCTATTTTAAAACAGAATAACAGAAATAAAAGCTTTTCCTCTCAAATATGGCCATTTTATTGGATATCATATAGCAGAATTCACCTATATCTACCAACCGGCATATACCTCGGCGGATCTCCTCTTGCTGCGAGATGCCCCCCACTCGCGGACTTGGCCTTCTTATTTATCGAAGGCCTACCTTAATGATGGGTTTTGGAACCCCGAGAGGTGGCATGCTTCGAAGCGGGGTCGGAGGGGCTTTTTAATTAGAGTTTTTAACCAAATTTTAAGAGGATCCAGGAGGCGGGTGGTGGGGAATGAGTCGGGGGCGGCTCCTGCGGATCAGCAACCTAGCCCGTCCGACTGTTGTGGGGGGAGGAGAGGAGGGAGGGGAAAGAAGAGGCTCGGTGGAGATAGGGTCATCCAATACCTGTGATGGTTGGGAGGGGCAGAGGAAGTGGGAGCAGAGGGCATGGAGGGCGTCCCCGCTGTATTCAAGCGGTGGTGCGATCCTGCCCTCAAGGCTTGCCCTGCTCCCCTGGGGGTGCAGGAGTGTGGAGCCCTGGGCTCCAGCTGGTGTACCTGAATGCCAGGTCCGTGATGAATAAGGCCCTCCTCATGCAAGACCTTATCCACGAGGAGGGCGCAGACCTGGCTTGCATCACGGAGACCTGGTTAGGGCCGGAGGGAGGAGTCCCTTTCTCCGATTTATGTCTCCCAGGCTTCTGTGTGCTACACCAGCCACGACTCCAGGGAAGGGGCGGGGTGGTGGTGGTAGTTATTAGAGAGCGTCTCAATCCCAGGGAGGTCACTGTTCCTCAGATAGGCGGATGTGAATCGCTCCTTTTGAAATGGGACCCTGGAGTTCAGTCGGGTCTGTTGGTTATGTACCTGTCTCCCAGCTGCGTATCCACCGCCCTGTCTGCACTGCTAGATGTCTTGGCCGAACTGGCGGTTGAACTCCCCAGCCTTATGGTTGTGGGAGACTTCAACTTGCCATCGGACGATGAGACATCTGAGCTAGTCAGGGAGTTCATGGCCTCCATGACGGCCATGGACCTGACTCAGGTTGTACAGGGCCCAACTCTTAAAGGAGGACACACACTTGACCTGATTATGCCTCATTTTCTGAAGTTTTGGAGGTATGAAAGTAGCACATAGGCTGAACTAATCTAATGCAAAGCTAGCTTTATCATTTTGAAAATCTTAGTTCCTTTTGCTTAAGTATCCACTTTTTATAATGTACTTTATAGCTAGATGACAGGGCAAGCAGAGGAGGTGTTCATTTTATTTACATAAAAACAAGTATTAAATGGACAGTCTGATATGCTGTGAATTTCTTAGTAAGATAGACAGGTGTGACATCAAGAAAGGATTTTACTTATAATTTTGGCAACTGCTTTAAAAGTGAGTCATGCCAAAGGTGCTACCAAAATCTGGATTGAGGCACTGAAAATACACACACACATATACCGTGTTTCCCCCAAAATAAGACCCTGTCTTATATTTTTTTGAACCTCGAAATAAGTGCTTGGCCTTATTTTCGGGGAGGTCTTATTATTTTGGCGCCCATGGAGCAAGACAGGGCTCCTCTTGCCATCTTTCCTGATTTCCAGCTCTGTCTCCTAACCCTAATCAGAGGTATGGAGGGGACCTGCTGGCCATGTGTTTAAATATTTTCGGGGAGGGCTTATTTTAGCACATGCGCTCAAAAGCCCAATTGGGCTTATTATCTGGGGATGTCTTATTTTAGGGGAAACAGGGTACACACACACACACACACATTTTTCAATTTTGCAGACTAGAGGAGCATTCATAGGAATGATTAAGGATCAGTTAGTTTAAATTATCCCCCCTCCTCTTTCCCGGTCATCCTAGGTTTTGAGATTAAGTAGAACTCTGAATTGAAGATCAGTAACATGTACTTCAAAATGACTAGCTTAACTGCACTCCTTCATAACAGAGTGGATAACTGATTTTTTTTATTATTATCATTCTGCAACTCAGCTCTGCAAGTTCAACACCAATGTGTTTCAGTTTAACTCCTATGTCAGAAATGATCTAGGCTTTGCACATGAGAAAAGCATGATTCAGTTTCCCCCATTTCACAATTGTGAAAAGTAGTCATGCATCCAATATTTAATTTGCCAAGAGTTGTAATGGAAATATGGTCCACATTACATCTATCCTTTGCTAGATACACCCCTGATTTGTTCTGCTTTGCCTACCAAGTCTCTATTGTGAATCACGTATCTGTCATGGATTGTTTAATGATAACCCAATAACTCTCCAATCTATATTTCCCTCCTGAGACGGAAAGTAAATAATGTTCACATGCATCTCTCTTTGCAGAAGATTAAAGCCAAGCACTGCCCATAAATTTCATTTTATTACCTTAGTTGGCTTCCAAATATGGATATTATTTAAAAACATGTACTTGCTTTTTAATGTATTCGTAGTGACTTTTTCTGGGTGTAAAACCTTCCAGTGGAAACAGAAGTGCAATAATGTATGCAGATTAAGAATTAACTACTTGGAACACAGCCTTTTTACTTGATCCAAAAATAAAATAAAAAATAAAAAACGGGAAGGCTAACTGGGGAAAAAAATTCTGTCTCAATCTGCACTGCCTAATAATAGAGTGGAGGTGAGAAATCCTGGATCCTTATAGACAGTGTCTGTAAACCAGCTTTTTGGCTATGTGACAGCCACCTCGGGGATTTCCAAATTGAACTCTGTACCCCATAGTGTTTAATTAAACCTTACACTATATCATCAACTAAAGTCATGATGAGGAAGGCGAAGGTCAGCCTCAGGAAGCCTATCTTCCCATTTCAAACTAGGCCTAATTCAACCATTTTAAATGAGCACTTCTCATCTCTTTTTTCCCCCACCCTGCTGTGGCTAAAACCCTAAATGACTCATAGTTATCTGGAGTTTCAGCCCATGCTTTTCCAATGGTTTATACCTTTCAAAGCCTGAGAGTTTTGAAGCACCGCTTTGGAGCAACACGCAATGAGTTGAAATTAAAACTCACACATCCTAACATCATCTTCCCCACTGTTTTAGTCTCTAGAAACAGTTAGATATGGTCAGGATATCAATAATCCTAGTTTATGAGTGAGGTTCTGGATCTCAAAAATGATCATCCTATAGCCCTGACCTGCAAACTTTGAAGATAAGAAAACTTTGATACACTAGATAGTAGAATTTAATTATGTTCTGCTCCTGTCACTGAAACCCTTTTTATATTAAAGTTTTCAAATGGTAAAAAAAACACTCAATATAATATTGATAGGCAGTTACCAACATAGAAATGTCTCAGCAATTCAGCATCAGGCATATAAATTGCCAATGATCAGAAAAAGATTGCTTTAGAAGTCACAATTCTGTTAATGCAATTTCCCACAGTCTTAGCAATGTTCATGGATGGATAATAATTTCCATAGAAAATCATTAAAATTTGACATATAATGATCCTCTAATTACAGAAGCTCTTTCCTTCCTATCTTCACCTTCTTTTTCCTTGTAGACATTTTGTGTCTTCTTTATAGATATAAATGTACCAAATTACCAAATGTCTGTGAACATGAATGTACAAATAGACATTAATAAATGGCTCGTAAATAGGTTAGAAAAAGAAGGGCAAAATTAAGAGAGCAGAAAAGAAAGAAAACAAGAAGTAGAAAAACAATAATTTCTGACTGTTTTTTTAAAAATTCAACTTATATCCCGCCCTTTTCCGGAGACTCAGGGTGGCTTACAATTTCTCAAGCACAACTCAATGTGCTTAGCAATACCTTCATTCCATGTATATGCTTAATAGGGCTTTTGCGCCCTCCCCCCACCCAAGTGGCACTTTTACAAAGTCAGCTTATTACCCCCAACAATCTGGGTCCTCAGTTTACCTGCCTCAAAAGGATGGAAGGCTGAGTCAACCTTCTGGGTACGGATACAAATATTAAATATAAACCTCTTACTCTAAAATTAACAATAATGCACAATATTTCTATAATCCTAAACAGTTCTGTCAAATCCCAAAATTAAAATTAAAAGAAAGAAGCCCCAAAGAAAAAAGTTCAAAAGTAGTTTCCAAGAAGAAATAAAGCTTTTCTTTAATCAAAGTAGTAATTTCACCATCTCAGCCAGTTCTATAGGCCAGGGATCCCCAACATCTAAACCACAGCCCATCAGGAACCAGGCCATACACACACAAGCAAGCCAAGTCCCATCTGCAACCTGAACATGAAACTACACCCCCTAGTCTGTGGAAAAACCACTTTCCACAGAACTGGTCCCTGGAGCCAAAAATATTACAGGCTGCTGCTATAGCTAATATATCTCAGTTCTACTTAATGATGGCAGAAGGAGCAAGACTGCCAGAAAGAACCTGTGTTAAAAGAGAATCATTTTAAATTTACTGAGATACCTTTTATTTGAAAACTGGTTCAAGCTCAATGTTTGAAAGCACTGACTTGTAAAACGGATTTTAAAAATGCAGTTTTTAATCATAATCCCTGCCAGATTCCTTGAAACATCAATGTTGTCCAAATACCAAATGCTATTGTTTCATGTGCATGATTATTATTGCATGATAAGGTGCAATGCAGTAGAATACCTATACAAAAAAGGTTTCAGCAATTCTTACAACTGATATTTTTTTATAAGAACCATCCCTTCATAAATGTTTCAATTATTGGATTTCCTTACTAATTGAAAGTGTGTATGACCTTTTTCTCTCAACATTAATGATTTTTTTTCCAGCCATTTTTCTCCTTCCCTTGTGCTTTCTTCAAAGTTGTGCTTCTTTCACCTACTTACAAAACTGAAGCAATATATTTCAGAATTGATACTCTTGATTATATCCTATCAGGAAAGTCCTCTTATTACCACAGTTCTATCCACGTACCTTTACACAGATTAAATTTCCCTTCTTGGTTTGATGATCAAGATTGGAACTACTCAAAAAAAAAAAAATACTAGGAGAATATTAGTGAGTCTGAAACCATTACCAAACCAACTGTTTATGCAAATGTGAATTTGATATGAAAAGAGATTAATCTTTATGAGCTTAATACAGAAAGAGATTAATATGATTGAAAAAGTGATTTGTACACACTGCAGCATCTTCTTGAGACTTCATTAAATTTGAAAAACACTGACAATGAATGTGCTCTTATCCTTGTTGGAGATCTAAACTACAAAGGCATTGATTTCACATTAATCATGCCACTGAATAATTTTTCTGTCAAAACTTTTGTCCATCCAAATAAGGTGAGATAACTGGCTATTATGAGAAAACTATTTCAACAATGACATGCGGTTTTGAAATAGGTTGCACAAAGAAAATAACCTATTGACACAATGTACCGTATATTCTGGCGTATAAGACGACTGGGCGTATAAGACGACCCCCAACTTTTCCACTTAAAATAAAAAGTTTGCCAGCCATGCATCTTGCAAGGTCAGTACCCGGCGTATAAGATGACCCCCCACTTATCTGAAGATTTTAATGGGTTAAAAAGTCGTCTTATATGCCGGAATTTACGGTAGATACCAGGTTTAGACTACAATGCTATTCATGGATTACTGTTTGTAGGACATTCAAAATGTAGGTTTCTTTTGAAGGTATTAGCACTTACACTTTAAAAGATTTGGAAGAAGAGACAGATTCTTATTGAATAGACAGATTACAGTAATTGCAACAAGGTGTGTTCTTGGAGGCAGCTGGCAAATTGGGGTTGTGAGTCAATGGGTTTGTATGTGATTTGGGTTATTGGTGTGTTGGTATATAAAATGAAATATTTTCCTTCTATGTTCTTTGGCCAGATATAATATTTTAATTGTCCTTGCAAGATTTTCTTTTGTGGCATGTAGAGTCATGACTGGCTCTAAATGAAAAGAGGAAATGTAAATTCTAAGTGTTTTGTTTTCCTGATTTGACCCCAGCCTGCACAATCAATTTCAGTCCTTTATACTAATTGGCCTGTCTCTTTGGAGATCTCTTTAGCTGTGTGGTTTTATGAATGGATACATTGTTTTATGAATGAAATGTAGTTTCCTTAAGCTTCACCTTCAGCCTATTTTAGTAGAGCAAAATTGGGGGGGGATGTATTCAATATGACACAACCAGCAACCCACAGCTGGCAGGACCAGAGTCCTGTGGTATCCAGGGAGCTTCTTCCTACTTCAATTGCTTCTCCAAGGATCAAGTGGGTGGGATGAATTGCTAAATACTGGCAGTAAAGGGTTGTGGCAGGAGTGAAATCTACTTACCTTCCCTACCGGTTTGGAAGTGCACGCTTGCATGAACACATCACATTCAATTTTTGGACCCTCTGCACATATGCAAAGCCTTCTGCACATGCATAGAGAGTCAAAAACAGGTTACTTCCTGGTTAAAACCAGGAAGTAACGACATCCAGGTGGGTGGGTGGAGCCTCACACTGCCACTGCTACCAGTTCTCTGAACCATGCGCCGCTGCCGCTACCAGTTCGCTAGGCCGAACTAGTTAGCTAGGCCGAACTACTCTGAAGCAGTAGCATTTCACCCCTGCGGTGTGGTCAGCAGTTCTCCAAGATAGTCCATGGAGTAGGCAAAGGAGCCAGAAGTTGAAAAAAATGACTGTAAACAACTATGGCCAGAGAAGCTGCTCATTAGAAAACCAGTTCATGCTCACTAAGCAGAAAGCTGGCAAAAAGACAAAACAAATCCACTGAATGAAATCTTACCAAGTTCTTAAGTTAATATCCAAGTTCTTAAGTTAATATCCAAGTTAATCAATACTCAGGCTAGATTCCAAAAGGGAATACAAAAGCTCTATCACATCTGATCTAGCAAACACCATACTTCTCCCATGGACTTGAAGGTGAAACAGGAGGGAAGCATTTTCTAGGCTTGTATGAGCCACTTGGGAACTTTCTCCTTGTAACTTCCTTCAAGTCCTTAGCCTCCTCTATCTCTTTCAAAGGGGAGATAACGAATCTGTGTCCAGAAGCTCTTCCCTGATATTACAATCTCTGTAGGAGACTGAGAAAGAACCCGGAAGGCTGCAGAAGATCTTAAGTGAAGCAGCAGATGTGTCTCTCCACTTAAATTTTTGTGGAAGAAAGGCTTCTGTTAAATATGTAAATAGGAAGTGAAGCCGGAATCAAAGGCTTCACTCAGGTCTGGATTAGCTGAGACATTAGCATATCCGCCGCTCATTGGTTCATCCGAGCGGCGGGAAATTAAAGCAATGTCAGTGGCCAAGCTGCCTGACAGCTCCCTTTAAAAGAGGGTACTGTTGGCCAGCTGGCTCAGAAGTTATTCTAAGCCACTAAATAAAGAGCTGAAGTCACTAGCTGGAGTCCTGCCTCTTCATTCGACCCCCCACCTAATACTGGTGATGAAGGTGGGATATTAAGAGAACAAAGGACAATGGAGCTGATCTGAACTGGGCATCCACATGGCATCCGCCATCATCGCAGCATCTAGACACCTGCATTGGCATCCAAGATGACCTCATACGCTCCATCCGCTCCATTCAACCCAGCTAAGGAATCATGGAAGAAATACATGCTCCAATTCAACTGCTTCCTCAAAGCCAACGATCTATTGGATCTATCAGATAACAGGAAAAGGGCACTTTTCCTAAGTTACTGTGGACCCAAAGTCCTTGATATGGCTGAAGCATTATCAGAGCCAGTTGACTTACAGACGGTACCGTGGCCGATGCTTCAAGAATTGCTCAGAGCCCATTACAGACCCATACCCTCACCAATGGTGTACAAGCATGACTTCTACCACAGAAAACAAGAGGAAGGTGAGACAATTAATCAATACATCACTGCTTTAAGAAAAACCGTGGCTCAATGCAAATTCAGCAATATAGAAGAAGTAATGATGGATAGACTGGTCTTCAGACTGAGAAACCTCCAATTACAGAGAAGGTTGCTATCCAAGCCTAATCTCACTTTTAAAATTGCATTAGAGGAAGCCAGAGCCTCTGAAGCAACCAATAAAACAGCAGCAGCTATCCAAAGAACAGGACACACAAATGGGTTGCCAAGAGCAGCCATGGTGCATCAGGAGAGCTGGGAGCCCGAAGACTCCACTGATGAAGTTGATGTTATAAACTGCGATTCAAACAGAAGACAGGAAAGCCAGAGATGCGAGACAAATCGCAGTTGTGTGCCGGCTGTGGGGAAAACCATCCCTGAGCAAGCTGCCTATTCCAGGACGCGATTTGCCAAAGATGTGAGAGGAAGGGTCACATTGCAAAACTTGTCGAGCTAACCAGCCAGCCATGTACCAGACCCGGTAGTTAATGTGACAGGCAGAAAGCCAAACAAGAGCCAGGAAAACACAATTGCCAAAGAACAACCATCAGGAAAACCGAGCCGCAGACACTAAAGAAGCACATCAAATAACAATAGGACATTCCAGTGTGCACAAATAAAAAAAAAAACCATATCACGGTACTCATCGAAAGGTCCCCAAGTGATATGGAGGTGGGCACGGGATCATACCTGACCATTGTGTCCTGGAAGACCATCAAAAAAGCAATTCTAGGAATAGAAAAGAAACAGATGGAACTGCAGAAAATGATTTTAAAAGACTATCAAGGAAACCGTGTCCCCATCCTAGGGAGAGGATCCTTTCAAATCAAGTTTAAAAAGGTCATTGGAGAGCTGCAGCTAACCGTAGTGGACAACAAACTCCCAAGCTTGCTGGGACTGGAGTGATTCAAATCCCTGGGTTTAGGAGTGACCGGCATCCACACACTCCAGGATGACAGCATCAAGGACCTAATGAAGGAATTTGTGGACATCTTTGACAGAAGCTTGGGCAAATACCTGGAGAAACCCATCTCTCTCAACCTAGATCCGAATGTAGCCCACATCAGAATAAAGCCTAGGAGGGTCCACTTTGCTCTCTAGCCCCAAATAGACAGTCAATTAGACAAACTAATTGCTCAGGGGATTCTGGTGCCAGTTATCACGCTAAATGGGAGACCACAATAGTCACCCCAATTAAATCAAATGAGTCAATCTGCATCTGTGCAGACTATAAATATACTCTAAATAAGACTTTGCAACAGAGTGCCTACCCAGTATCGGTCATCCAGCATCTACTGCACTCGCTGGGGCAAGGCAAAATATTCGCAAACTTGATTTAGCACAAGCCTATCAGCAACTACTGGTGGATGATGCCACCACTGAATCACAGACTATTGGCACACACCAAGGGGCATTTAAATGCTGCCGGTTACAATTTGGGGTGAGTGTAGCACCAGGGCTTTTCCAAAGCATAGTGGAATGCCTCCTACAGGGCATTCCAGGGGTAGTGCCTTACTTTGATGATGTCCTCATGTCTGGGGACAACAAAGAACAACTAATCCATTGATTAAAAAAAATTGAGGCAGTTCCAAGAAGCCAGACTTAAAGTTAAAAAAGAGAAATGCAAAATAACAGTACCACAAGTCAATTTTTGGGGATATTTAATTGATGGATCAGGCATACACCCAACCCAAAACAAAGTTAAAGCCATCAAGGAAGTCCTCTCACCTAAGAATCAGACCGAACTCCAGGCTTTTCTCAGCCTGTTAAACTTCTTCAGTATTTTTCTGCCACAGAAGGTGACAATTGCTGAACCCTTACACTGACTGCTAGACAAGAAGGCCAGTTGGATCTGGGGATGAAAGGACGCCTCTGCCTTTTGTGGAGTTAACAATTTGTTGTCATCCAAAAGCCTCCTGCTTTTTGGTCTGTTACCCAAACAACATGAAATTTTTCAATTTGTGAAAGATCAATAATATGGGGTAATCCTGGGGGAAAAGGAAAGTTAAGTATATTGTTTGCACAGCAATTCAACATATTCTGCTTTGCTACTTCTTGTAACCACTTTTGCTTCAGTAAAGTAGATCCTTAGTCAAAAGAATGGTCCAGGGGTCTTTCTTTATTAACTAATGAATGGAAGGGATGACACTAAGTGGAATCTGTGGTACACACTTGCCCAGAGAGTAAATTCTACTGAGGAGGTTAGCTAATGATATCTGCACCCAAGAAGGAGTTGGAGAAGAGAAGGAAAGGTGTGGAGTAAGTGGAGACTGAAAGCACGGGGGTCATTCTACTTGGTGGGCATAGTGTAGTGTGGTTCTGTGGGCGTGGCTTGGTGGGCATGGCAGGGGAAGGATACTGCAAAATCTCCATTCCCACCCCACTCTGGGGCCAGTCAGAGGGGGCATTTGACGGTTCTCCGAACTACTCAAAATTTCTGCTACTGATTCTCCAGAACCTGTCACAACCTGCTGGATTTCATCCCTGCTTATGCTCCTCCTGTTCCTGAAACTAGCAGAGTGAGCAACACAAAACAACTCGGATGCTGATGTTTCGATTGTGTATTACTAGCCTTCAAAATAAAACAAAAAGTAAAATTTCTGTCATCTTGTAATTCCAACCATTATCATTTGATTCTGGGTAGGCTAGTTTTACCAGTTTTATTTCCCTGTTGGTTGAGAGGTATATATGACCCATAGTGCAGAACACTACAGGTTGTTTTGCTTTGCAGAGCATGCCAACTGTTTAGCATTCTCTCAGCATTGTTCTAGCTGTGTGCATTAACTTTTAATTAGGACGCCTGCTTTGTTTGAAGAAATGTAATTATTAACCCCTGGAAGTACCCTATTTCCTCGAAAATAAGACATCCCCTGATAATAAGCCCAATTGGGCTTTTGTGCATATGCGCTAAAATAAGCCTCCCCCCAAAAATAAGCCCTCCCCGAAAATATTTAAACGCAGAGCTGGAAATCAGGTGAGATAGCAAGAGGAGTCCCATCTTTCTCCACACGCCCCAAAATAATAAGACCTCCCCGAAAATAAAGCCAAGCACTTATTTTGGGGTTCAAAAAAAATATAAGACAGAGTCTTATTTTCGGGGAAACACGGTATTTATTTAGGAATCCATATCTTTCATCTTTTTTACCATGGTACTACCTTCTAGCATAAGCAAAGCTCTGAGCCAGATTCATTTGATTTACCAATTATTTAGCAATTAAAAGTAAATGCTTGAAATTGTAAGGATGAAACCTGCCCTTTCTACAAGACAGTTTGTGATTTAATGTTATCCATGCTCTTGAATAAACCGTGAGATGTTTTCCAAAACCTTGAATGTACTGTATACTCAGCCTCTGTATCACACAGCGCCATCTATTGGCTGCTTCTGTTTTATGTTTATTTTTGGTCTCTTTCAGAGGTACTGATACCTCTGATGGCCACTAAACTACCTTGAAGCTACTATGGATTTGTTAAGGCAAGAATTTTAAATAAGAGATTCTCTAGCATGCAGAGTTTAAGATCTAAAACAAGGTGACACACAAATCAATAGTGATAAGATTCTGAAAGGGAATTTGACGTTGTCAGAGATAAATGAAGATAACCTCAACAAATCCTATAGTTAGTGAGTTCATACAAAGAGTCAGTCCAATGGTTTTTACATTAGGAGAATATTTGTGTTCTCTAAGTAAATTGTTGTATGAATTACAAAACTATTCACAGATAATGGCAGCATTAATACTTCTACAGTGTTCAGTTTGGTTTCCAACAGTGCTGTATGACGTTCCTTCTGAAGAATATTCCACATATTTATAGACTGGTTTAACTAGGAAAAAAAAATGGAATGATTTACAAAATATTACATGTAGCTATCTTCAGTAAATCCTTAAAGTTTTGCTTAGCCGTTGCAAAAAATTATCTGGCAAAGCTTTACTTTCTGATTTATGAAAATTATGTACGGCAAGATTATAGAAGGAATTAATTTTAAAAGCCTTACAGCAATCCACAAAAAAATGATTGGAAAGTAGCCAGTCGTGACCATTCAGTAAATAATAACTCACAGAAGTATTCTATGCATTTCTGTATATAATTATTACACTCCAATTTTGATTGAAACACAGCTCACCAACTTTCTCCAGATGAAACTTCTACAGAGAAGGATCTTAAAATGCTAGCAAATAAAATGCACAATTTTAGATTGCACAATATTTAACCATGAACGTTTTAGTTGCTTTAGAGAAAACCTTAAAGAAATCCAGTGTTTTCAATTCATCGCTGTATTGTCAAGCAATCCCAACCTTGAGAAACTCGTATTGAAAATGTTTGTGCAACTAGGTAGACTGTTGATTTTGTAATTTGTCATGTCAAAGGTGTGCATAATGACAAAGGGTAGCACATCAATTAAAATGGACACTTAGATAAAAATTTATCTGACCAACAGATCTTGTAATATGGATACACATGTGTAATTAAGATGTTTAATGAAAGATTTTGCCCATGCCTCTTGACTCCTAATCAAGAAGTCAGATTAAATTCATTTTCTAGTCAATCTTTTGAATCATAATTGACTGGTTTCACATATAACACTTTGCTAATAGCACTCTGTTATGTATCATGGCGATTGGTTAATTTAACAGGTTAAATTAGAACCAGACAAATCCTATAATACCTGACATGTTGTCAGAACCTGTGTCTTTTGTAAGCAATAAAATTGGTGGAATCCATGTTTCACCATCTTCATCTCTCACTCATTTCAGTATATGATGTGTATTTAAATATAGTTACCAATCAAATATATACAGATAGATCTCTTACTTAATTAGCTACAAAAAAAATAGATTAAAAAAATTCTAATTTTTAGAGGAAATGATTTACAATGCAAAAGAAACTCTGAACAAAGCAAGTAGGACAGGTATTTCCTGTAAAGCAACATGTCAAAAACAATACAAGTCTGCTTTTTCACCACACACTAGATAGATTGCTTTATAACAAGCCAACAGGCATTTTGCTATCTCAGATCTGAATCATCCCAAAGGCCATACCTGTAATGATGTCTTTCTCCATAATGCTCTGGAAATTGCCTTTGGCAAACAGTAGCTAGGGTGGAATCACATTACTTATTACCTGCACACATATTTCCTAGGTCAATTCACAACTCAGGCATAATTTTATGGTGTACATGCGTTTCTTGGTTCTTCTGATCATACAAACCCCTGCTCCTTCTGCTAACTGAACCATCTTTCAAGTTTCGTTTTCCTCTTCAAAGTAGTTACAGATATTTAAATGTTATAGTAACAACCAATTTACTTCTTGTTGTCAGCCACCACTAGAAAAAACATTTCTACAAG
This sequence comes from Grayia smithii, assembly GCA_032468115.1. Taxonomy (NCBI): domain Eukaryota; kingdom Metazoa; phylum Chordata; class Lepidosauria; order Squamata; family Grayiidae; genus Grayia; species Grayia smithii. Next base: position 118,618 of record JANHFM010001682.1, on the reverse strand, counting down.
GCCAGAATAACAGAAACTAAAGAGACTGCCTATTTCTACTCAAATGTTATCAAAATGATCATGAAATTAGGCAACTGGCAGCTCACGTTTAACACTTTTAATTATTATCACCCACAGCCAGGAGTTCAGTCCTGACCCAGCTTCCCATCCTTATCCTTCATAAAACGAGGACCCAGATTGTTGGGGAAAATATGCTGCTCTGTAAACTGCTTAAGAGAGGGCTGTAAAGCACTGTGAAGTGATATATAAGTCTAACTTCTATTGCTATAGATTTGGTATCTGCTCCCTTACAGCAGTAAATATAAGCTAAGCTGCATAAAGGTATCCATTATAACTGCAGGTGTCCGTAAAGAGAAGTAGGCCCAGTTTTTCATATTAAAAGCTATTGCCTTTTCTAGCCTGTTGCCTTCAAAGTTTGTGGCACCATGAGCATTCATGCCAGCTATAGAGTATTGAAGGAATAGCCCTCCATAGATTTGGGAAGCAGCAGGTAGAGGAACATCCAGTTAGAATTCAGCAACTGGTAACAGTTTCCTAATTATAGAGTCTTTAATTTACAGCATTAATTTACAACATTTTTTCATTTAGTGAAAAAAGTGACTTATGACCATTTTCATCTCCATGGTCACATGATCAAAATTTGGACCCTTGGCAACTGACTCATATTTATGACAATTGCAATGTCAAGGGCTTATATGATCAACTTTTGTGACCTTCTAACAAGCAAAGTCAATGGGGAAGCCCAATGGCTTCATGGAGTTTTCTTGGAAATAATACAGGGAAACCTTGACTTACAACAGTTCATTTAGCGATTGTGATTGTAATTCAAGGACTACCTGTACTGTATGCAGGTAGGTTGCTGTTGCTTGTTTCTAGCTTCTAGCTTCAAGTCTTAGGATTTTCTGACGGCTTCTGATCCAAGTATTAACTGATCTTGGTAGCATTTTTTAATATCATCAAAGAGCTGACATCTACCATAAACAATGATGCACTGTATTCCAGGGGTGAAATTCAAATTCTTTTACTACCGGTTCTGTGGGTGTGGTTTGGTGGGCATGGCAGGGGAAGGATATTGCAAAATTTCCATTCCCACCCCACTCTGGAGCCAGCCAGAGGTGGCATTTGCTGGTTCTCCGAACTACTCAAAATTTCTGTTACTGGCTCGCCGAACTACACAAAATTTCCACTACCGGTTCTCCAGAACCTGTCAGAACCTGATGGATTTCACCCCTGCTGTATTCTAAAAATCTAAACCCTAGCTTTCCACAAGTTGCATAGAATTTTTCCATATACTGAAACATTTATCAATGCTTTTTTTTAACATTTACTTCTGGATTCTTAATCAGTCTCACACAAGACAATACTTATCACTAACATTATCTCCTAACTGATTATTTCAATAATAAAGCTATAAAAGCCAGTAAGTATTCAAAAAACCTACACATTTCTATGCTTAAAAAAAAGATGCCTCTAAAGTGAGGGAAAATATGTACCTTAGCAAAATCTGCCTTAAAATTAACGCGGGGTTTTCCAGATAAACTGGTTTTTGTGTAATACGTTCCAGTAACTTCTTTTACTGGAACTAAGCTAATACAAACATGCTCCAAAAGATAGCGCCTTTTTTGGCACACAGTTTTACATACATGCATTTTTAAATTTAAAGCACATAAGTGAGGCTGTGGTCCTAATTTTGGAAGCAAAATTGAGAATATGATTATTGGGGAAACATTTACTTCTAGAAAATTCCCACTCAATGAGACTTGCCCAGAAAAAAAAGACACAAACATCTTTACTACATTACTTTCAGGACCTGCCATGCTATTTATGAAATATCACATGAAATTATGTAAATTGTCCTATGGTAGGCTCCATTGAACACTCTGAGATTTATTACCAAATAAACATGTATAAGCTTGCATTTCTATTCACATTTATTATAGAGTAAGCCGCATTATATTCAACAAAACATAGTTCCAAGGAAAAATTCCAGAGTTCATGATATAACACCATCTAAGCCATAGTTAACAAAATGCCAGAGCATGTTGCAAGATTGATCTGTCATGCTGTTTACGTACATATCCTCACTAGCAATACATTTGATTTATATCAGATCGAACTATCCCATTAAACATTCTTATATTCAAACAGAAGACTTTTTTTTACTATATCATTTATATAGCATATAAAGATGTACTACTGTTTAATTGGACTCATTTGAGTTTTACAGGATGTTTTCCCGGTAAATAAACAAATATATTTAACAATTTAAACATGATAAAAATATTAATAATGCCATATGCCATGTGATACCTGTGTACATTAAACACATTAATAATTTGTTGAACTGAAACAATCCATATAAACCAAATCACCCAGTGATTGTTAAAACAAAGAATGTCAGATAAGTGAGATTATATCTTATTGGAATCACTTGGGAACAAAGCAGATTGATTAGCATAGCTAAGGAAAAGAGTATTTCAAAATCTAATAACTATCAATTTCCTTTCTTCTGTAAACATGATATTAGATTCTCTGGTTTTGAAATCAGGAATTTAGGGGTATTATCCTTTCTTATTCCCCAAATCTTAGAAATAAATTCAAGTCAAGCCAATTCTTATCATCCACCAATTTTTAAAGACATAAAAGAAACCCACGAAGAGAGTTAGTGTGCCCATAATTGAGCTAATTATCTAACTAAAAAATACAACACTCCCCATTTACTATGTGTTGCAATAGATGTTTTGCCATTGGGGGAGACTGTAGGTTTAACAAGAACTCCTCTGCTCAGCTTATTAAAACCTGACACCGGTGGCACCCAAAAGAACCCACAAATAAATCACAATATTTATGTGGGTTGTGTTACTGGTACCAAAGATACAATTTAATACTTGCATCACATCGTCTGACCCATAAATGCAAATGGATTTGTTTGTATCATGAGACACTCACCATAATTTGCACCCATGCCCAGGAGCACTTGACACTTTTGGCATATGCTCAGCACTGAGTCAATCCTTCCCTACTAGTTTCAGATCATGAGCCAAATGTCTACGAAGCACAGAAAGCTGTGTTGAAAACTATACAGCATTTCAAATGTTGGAGACATTGTGACTTGTACTATTATATCTGCTAAGAACATATAGAAGTACAAGTGTTTTAGAATACAGGTGGTCCTCGACTTACAATCATTCATTTAGCACCTGTTCAAAGTTACAAATGCACTGAAAAAAATGACTTACGACTGGTATTCACACTTATAACCATTGCAGTATTCCCCAGGGTCACATGATCAAAAATCAGGTACTTTGCAACTGGTATGTATTTATGACAGTTGCAGCAACTGGGAATATTTATGACGTTCCAAATCAACTCCCAACAGACTCAGTGAGGGAAGTTAATGATCACATGATTTACTTTCAGTGATTCCCATAACAATCATGGAAAAACTGGGCAGAACTCTCTTAACAAACGCCTTGCTTAGCAACAGAAATTTTGGTTTCAATTGTGGTTGTAAGTCAAATATTTTTTTAATTTAATTTTTTTTTTAAAGAAAGAAGTTGCCAGTGTCTCATGAGGCAAAATTGCTTCTGTACCCCTCAAAACACTACAATTCTCTCAGAACACTACATTCACTATATTTCCTTAACATTTCTGTTTACAGTTCACTTCTGGCAGTAAAAGCGTTACAGATTAGAAAATTGAAGCACTGGTAATCCTCAGTTTACGACAATTGAGTCCAAGATTTCTGTTGCTAAGCAAGACGGTTGTCAAGTGAGTTATTGCTTCATTTTGTGACCTTTCTTGCCACATTTAAGTAAATCACTGCATTGTTTTGTTAGTCAGATAGTTGTAAAGTGAACCTGGTTTCCCCATCGACTTTGTTTGTCAGGTCACACAGAAAGTGATCACACGAGTCCGGGACATTGCAACCATAATAAAGGAGCCAATCACCAAATTTTCATCACATGACCATGGGAATGTTTCAAACAGTCATAAGTCACTTTTTTCAGTGCTATTTGTTGTGTTCTGTGACTGTTGGTAGGCTGTGCGATTTGTTAAGTGCGGCCGCTAGACGGGAGAGTTCCTGCTCTCTAATTGGCCCCAGCTGGTGACACGTCACGAGGAGCTGTCATTTCGGCTGGGTGCCTCAGTTCGTTTTACTGTACTCGCTAAGAGGGTGTTAAAATAAAGTTGTCAGCATTACCCGAG
>JANHFM010001682.1:65012-97307 GCA_032468115.1 Grayia smithii | reverse complement strand
GTTTTTGTTTGTCACCATTGTGAGCCGCCCAGAGTCCTTTGGGAGATGGGCGGCATATAAGTATGAATAATAAATAAGTATGAATAATAAATAAATAAATTCACTTAACATATGCTTTACTTCATTTGTGGTCGTAAGTGGAGTACTACCTGTAACTATATCTGGCACTTTCTATGATTTTTTAAAGTCAGTCTTTATGTCCACTTAGGACTATAGTATCGATGATATTGTTTAGGTACTTATCTGTTTTACTTGGAAAAAAGATTATGTAATAGAATTCTGGTGATTCTTGCTGTAATATTGATCATTTGCATAGTGCATTTTGCCAACTGAAATGTTATATCTGATGCAAGTAAATACACTATGCAGGTTTGGAAAATATCATATGAAAAATTGTCCTATACTCCCATCTTCCTAGATAGATAGATAAATAAAAATTAAAAGAAGAATCTTATATATAAAACTAGACATATCTTGAACTCCTTACAGTATAACTTAATTGTATATAGTGATATGATTTCTATTTATTGCAATTCTTTATACTTGGGTTCAGGAACTCAGTGGCTTGTTTTGGAGTAGACATACAGTATGAGATTATTGGGCTAAAAATTACCTTTAAATGTACATTTAGATGAACAAGAATAGATGTCCTTAAGCCTATCAGATACAATATTCTGTTTACAGAGAGGTTCCAAGAGACATTAAACCTCTCACTTGGATTCTTTAGCAGTTGGTAGTCAGATCACTGCTAGAGCCAATATATAACCAATACGATCAGAAGCCAGTGTCATTCTCTGTGAATATCTGTAGGAGATGACCAGTCTGAGCCCAGAGGAAGGGTCAAGTGCGTCATTGGACTCAAGTCACTTCACACCCACAAGAGATCCAAGTCCAGCCCACCTTGAATTCCATGACTCTTATCCACCGTCAATTTGCTTTAAATGTTAGTAGTTCAGATTCTTGAGAGAGCTTTAGTGTGCGATAAACCTATACGTTCATTTGAACTGCCTGGAATCCAGATTTCCTGGGCTTGACAATATCTGTCTTTCATTGTTCCTAGCATGGTAGTCAACATGAGTAAATGATTCTTCCTAAGTCTTCAAATATCCCTGCAGATGCTTCTTAATAGATCACTGAATGATCCATTTTATTTTGGAATTAGACTACTATATTTCATTTTATTGATAAGGTTGGATGACTAATTCAATAAACTACATTTAGTTTAGGCTTTATGAGGCAAGATGATGCTCTCCAGATGTTTTGTACTTGTCTCATACTATTTGTCATGCTGGCCGGAGCTGATGGGAATTAAAGGGTATTAGGTTGCCTCACCTGTTTTAATCAGTCATTGTAGTAAACATTTATGCTGGGTTCTTTTTTCTTAACTTGGTCTCTAAGAAGAAGCAAAAGAAAAACAACACCCCTTCCCACAACCTTTGATTAAGCGGAGAAGTGGCAACAGCATGTGGTATGATGAGTATCATCTCTGGGTATTAAAAAAATGATCAAGGTGATAACTTTTTTTTATTCAGTTTGGGGGGGAGGGTGACAAGATCTTCATATAATGATAGTATACCATAGTTACAGCTTTTCCACATCCAACATTTTTTATAGCTGAGTGGCCTGTCTAACTGAATTTCATTTCATTTTTAAGGCTTCAGTTATAATTGACACAACCCAGTTCAGGCCTGGGATCCTATTGATTCATTTGATTTCTTTTTGTCTAGACAACTGCAGTTGGAAGCATTGACTGTAATATGAGGGGCCCACATTGTTCTGTTACTTGGTCATAGCCGATGTTCAATCCAAGGCTTTGTCACAAGTTATTTTAAGCTACCTGATAGCAGTAACATTGCTCACATACCCCTGCCCCAACTGACACAGCCCGCCTCTCCTGGAAAATATTTAAAGTCAGCCAGATCTTGGCTTGGTCTCTTCAAAAAGATAAAGACGACAAGAAGATACATTTCCTTCTTGTAAGTATTGCTAAGAAACATTAAGGGGTATAGTCTGCTATTGTTTAGTGACGGTGAGAGAACAGAGAGAAATGGATTGCTAGAAGTTGTTTCCTAGTGCTGCAATTATTATTTTTTTTGCAAATGTGGAATTTTTGAATTTATCCCCCCCCCCAAAAAAAAACAGCTGGAAACAAAAAATCTTGTCCTGCCTTAGGTCAGTCTTGGGTTGGTCCCTCTCTCGCAGTCCAACTTACCTCACAGAGCTGTTGTGGGCAAAACAGGAGGAGAAAGAAGGAAGACTGGACACTAAAACAAATAAATGGTTGCAGGAACTAGGAATGTCTAGTCAAACAAAGAGAAGGACTAGAGTGTGACATGACACCAGTCTTTTAATAGTTAAGAAGCTATCACAAAGAAGAGGGGGATCAACCAATTATCCAAAGCACCTGAAGGCAGACCAGACTTAACAGATGGAAATTTATCAAAGAGAGATCCAACCTAGAACTAAGCAAAAGATCCTGACAACAATTAACCAATAAAACAGCTTGCCTTTAGAATTTGTGAGTGCTCTACTGGTGGTCTTTTAAGAAGATATTGGACAGCCATTTGCCTGGAATGGTATAGTGTCTCCTGCTTGTACAGGGAGTTGGACTATAAGACCTCCATGGTCCCTTCCAACTCTAATTCTCTTAGGTATATTCACCACCTTGAGTTATCTATTAAAAAAATATAATGTCGGGATTTTTTTAAAAAAATTAAAAATTAACCCACCAAAGCAAAATAACAGCAGCTAAAAATACTGATTTTGTTCCACTGTGAAATCTGCCAAAGTGATGCTGGGAAAGCCGAATGCAAGCTTAAGGTCGTTTTTGTGCATTTCTGAAGTAAGATAAGATGAAAGATTTCCATAAAATCTTGGAGCTACTGCCACTCTGGGAAAATAGCTCTCCTGTGATCTGTATCTTTTAAAAAGTGCCACTGTGTTGTGAAACACTGAATTTTATTTGTAGTCTCACAACTTTTTCTGAGGAAGAAAAATTGAAGCTACACGCTTTCGCTGAAATCAATTGATGCTTGGATTTTCCTATGCAACTTTTAGACAAACTATAAAGATACTCCAGTTTCAAGATTACAAATCTCTGAGTAAATTTACTGAACAAAATGAAAAGTTTATTGTAGGACAGATTGAGAGGAAGTTTTTTTCAATTCATTTGTTATTACATACAATAGCTCTTATTTTCAGTATAACAGACAGAATTTTAATCAACAGGTAATGTCTAATAAGCTATTTGGGGGGAGAATGTTTTCATGTATGGAGATGATATTTAATATGCAGGGTTGCTTCCAAGATTCATTTAGCTTCTTGCATATTTTTCCCTTCCTCTTACCAACTTCAGGCCTGTAGGTTGGAGGTGATTTTTGATACAGATGTACCCTTGGAACCACAAGAGTTTTCTATAGCCCAAAGTTTATTTGACATTCTTGGTAGATTAGAGCAGGTACAACCCAGAAGTGAAGAGAAAGAGAGAGAGATTTACTTTTTATTTTGTTGACCCATGATGTAATGGACTGATTGAACTAACCATTATTATATATTCTGCAGGTAATTGGGAAAAATAGTTTGCTAAGTATTCCCCGCCAGAAGTAATGTTGATTATGGCACTACACAGATTAAACTAAGGTATACATATATTTGACTGAATTCAAGAGAACAACCCCTGAGCCAAAATTTAACATGGGGAAAATACAGGAAGATAATATGTGATTATTTCTATTACTTGTGTTTAACTCTGCCTCAGTATACTATAATTCCAATATTTCCTCATACTTTAAATTGGGAAAATGGTAATGTAACTCATTTTTGTATTATTCTTCGGCATGATACTTTTCTCTCTAGGTCCCTTTTTCTGTGACAGCGAGATAGCAATTTTTAGGAGCAAAATGCTAGGTGAATCTCTGCAATTTCTGACATCTTGGGCTTGATTTTTAAAAAAATCTTAATAGCGTTTTGGTCTAGTGTCAGTTAGATAAACTATCTCATAGGGAAAAGCTATAATAAGAAAAGTGATTGGCTTGCCAAGAGGGTTAAAAGATGGACTGAGCCAGAAGTTCAGAGTAACCCAACTGATCATAATGTAACAGACTGAGGCTAGAAAATATGACTCACCAAGACATCAAGAAAGTGGTATGAGCAATGCAGGTCCTTTCTGTGGTACATCTGAAATAAAGGGCGAGGAAAAGGTCACTGCTATATTTTGAGTGTTATGTTTGCTTGCTGCAGCCTACTAACCAACATCATTATTGTCCCACAGAATTTTTTTCTGTGTGGATTTATTGACAGGATCACTCACCTAACTTAGAAAAGCAGAGGCAAAGAGCATCAGATCCCCTTTTTCTTCCAATGAATCATTGGAACATCTGGAATGCAACATGGATGACAATTCAAATAACATTTGAGTTTATTTGTATTTCTCCCAGACAGGATGGAACACCAAAATTAAAAATTTGAAACCAGAATGTAACTGTAATATCTTAACTAGAGTTAATAGGGTTGATGTTTGGTATGCTGTTAGCTTCCCAGGTGTTAGTAATAATAGAGTTATTTTTTCAGCTCCTTTTTGTACCATTTAGAAAATATGTAGCGTATTGATCGTATTTCATACCATGGTGAGAGGGAAAGTAGAGATCTCCTCCCTTTGAACTGAAACACAATTTTCTAATTTTATTTGACTCAATCTACTCAACTGCCCAGAATCTAGAATAAAGGGAAAGATTTGTTTCATCTCACCTTTGTCATTAATGGTGTGCTCAAAAAAATGAAGTAATAAAAACAAAACAGCAGACAACAGGAGCTCTGGGTATAGAATATGGCTGCATATACAAAGCTGTCATGTCAGACTTTTAATATTAAAAGACTCACCTAATTGGAAGAGCTGGATGGTTTTCAGATACTTAAGTGAATATGGATATTTAATTAATGATATACAATTGTGTTTTTTAAAAGAATATGTCAAGCTAGGATAATGAAAAAATATCACCACTATAAACAATATTGGAACAGACTTTTCTACTGACGTTGTGGCTTCTCCATCTGAAGGTGTTTGATAAGAGTCTGGACAGGCATTCTAAGTATGATCCCTAACCTACTTGCTTTAAGAAGTTAAGAATGTTGCATTTCCTTCAAAAATTTATTGCTGCCCTTGGAATTATTACTAAAAAGGAAAGGAAAGAGGCATGCAACAAAAACAATTTCAAACTGATCCAAATAATAAAGCATTTTGTTAAGCCCATTGCTTTCTTATTCTTAGTTCTACATACAGCAAGTGCAACCAAGTTAAATATATTCCCCTCCCCTCACCCTTTTATCTATTTTGCATTCTTCTCCTTCTTGATCCACCTCCAACCTCTTAGACTTTTAATCTCTGACAAGAAACATTTGATGAGATAGGAGGCTCTTTTGATAAGTGGTAATCAAAGCACGTACATTGTCATGTCAGAATTTCTGAGCAGAGATTCTAACATGAAATATTTGGGCCAAGAACCTTGAACACAAAGATAGGCCGTTCATCAGAACTATCATTGAGCAGCCATTTATTAACCATTTTAAGCCGGATTCAGATCCAGCCCAACCCTTTCTTTGCATATGTATTTGCTTTCCACAGCTGTTCATTACAACTCTTCTTTTGTGCTGCTATGTTTCTAGGACAAGCAGCATTTGCTTTCTACAGCCTTCCTAGATACCATTCTTAATTGCCTGTGTGAACAAGCTTTGAATGCCAGAGCTAAACTTTTGTAGTACCATATTGCAAAGCTCAGATTTTCAAAGGGAAGAAATTTACACATTTATTTGTGGAATCTGAAAGGATGTGCCTCTGCAATGCATTATCAAATACTACACTCTGCTTTTCCAACAACTCCAGGAGACCTGGGGGCATGAGAGGGATTTCTTTTTAACTTGGTTGCTGAGCAACAACATAAGTGAGCTAAAATAAAATAGCACAGGGAAATAAGAGAGGAGGCACTAAACTAAAGAAAGAAAAGTCACACTTTAAATATATAGCAGCAGAGAAGAAAGCCAAATGTCGTGTTAAAGAGGAGCACTCCACGTTGCAACCTGAATATGCTTGCCCTCATTTTGTTATTCTTGAGCTTATTCTTACTTTTATTAAATGCACATGATGAAAAAGTATCTGATTGATATTTGAAGGAAAAGCAAATGTTTCTTCCTTCTCTTGAACTGAAATAGGTATTTCCTTTTCAGGAGGAAAATACTTTCATGGTAATTTAATTAAAATGAGATATAGCTAGTTATTCAGCATAGGAATAATTCCTAGATGTTTTGAGTAGCTTGATCTTTCTAAAGAAGATCCACTCGGCAAAAGGATAAACTCGGTAGGAATAAATACTGTTTAGGTTAAGTTTGTCAACCCCACAGTGCTGACAGCAATTGGAGCAACAAAAGAGATCATATCTGATAATTAGGTTGAGAACTCAAGGAGATTCTTATATCATGAAAGGCTGCTTTGTAGAAGATACTACATTTTGCTCCATGCAATTTATTATTTCTTGAAAGGCTTAACTAGAAGATCTCTATAGATTCCTTTTGGATTGAAGTTTAAATGCACTACACAATGGAACACAGTTTGGGAGCTCTTCTGAGAATTACAATTTTATTTATTATCATTGCATTGTTTTGTTGTCAGGAATGGTCAAGAGAGATGTCAGTGGGACAGTCAGTGGGATCTCTTGCCATAGGTGCCAAAATAACCTTGCATATCATGCTTCTTGAAGGGAGATAAAACTATTTTAGATTTGTGTCAGGTAGCAAAAGATTTTCTGCCACTAACCCAATGCACAGGTTTTCACAGTGGCTATATGTTCAAGGTAGTAACAGTACTCTGTTCGTGATTATTGTCTTATTTGGCTTTTTTCCCTACTATTAAACACTAATGAAGATTTTTCCCAGTTCCTCTGTGTGCCACAATTTTCCACTTCCACAATTCCCTGGAACAATTGTTCCAAGGGACATCAGGACAGATATATGGGATGGTGGTACCCAGGAAGGGAGGGCCTGTACTGCAAGATGGTAGGTAGACATGTTTGGTAACTTTCAGAATCCTTCAGTATTTTTATCATCCTCTTCTTATTTTTCATCCTCTTCTTATTTTTCATCCTCTTCTTATTTTTCATCCTCTTCTTATTTTTCAGATTTGGCCCTTCATAAAACATTATAAATTTGGGAGATTCTTGCACTTATGATGCATCTCAATTCCCGTAATTTAAATTTGTCAACCAAACCAGAGTCAAGGCCTACATTTTTACGGGAACCATCCTAAGCATGCCATATCTTGACTGTAGCAAAGAGAGAGAGAGAGAGAAATATTTTTCTCTGTCATCTAGTGGTTTTCTGAAGGTTTGCAACCCAGATATGGTAGTCCCAACTGAGAGCTCCATTATGACACAGCTGGATAGCTCACACAGCATCATGTTAAAATGTTTTAGTATAGCACACTGGAGGACTAATTTCTGCTAATTATGCTTCATTTATTTCTGGATTTAAAGGTGCCAGCTCAAGCCAATTGAAAAATTCAAGGATGCCAAATTGGGGAGGTGGAGCCAAATGTGGTGCGTGTGACAAAACAGTCTACCATGCTGAGGAAATTCAGTGTAATGGACGGAGTTTTCATAAGACATGTTTCCTATGCAGTAAGTTCATCTATGTTTCTTCTTACATTAAATAGTTGTAGATTGTTATTCGTCATTGTGACTCCTGGAACAATAGCTAACATCCCTTATTTCTGCCTACCAAAAGAGCAGCTAAAAAGTAATTATTGTATTCAAATGTCATATTCATGAATGAATAAATACTAAATAATTATTCAATTCTTGGTTTTTATAATATTTTCAGAAACCTATGTTATAGTGCTTGAGAGAAAATCTTTTACAGACCCACAACATCACTCAAGTGGATTAACTCACACAGCATAAAGTCATAATATTAGCAATAGCAATAGCACTTAGACTTACATACTGCTTCATAATCTATATAGCACTCTCTGAGTCTAAGTGGTTTCCGAAATCAGCATATTACCCCCAACAATCTGGGTCTTCATTTTACCAACTTTGGAAGGATTACAGTTTGTTAAATAAGCCATAATATGTTAGCTTGCATAAAATTAGCTATAAATCCCTTTATTTATCACAGTGTTGGGATCATACAACATACTGTATTTTTTGGAGTATAAGACACACCTTTTTCCACCCTAAAAGAGGGTGAAAATTTGGGTACATCTTATACACTGAATGTAGCTCCACCCAACCTCTGAAACGGAGGTTTCAGAAGTTGAAAAAATCCTCTTAAAAGAAGGTTATCCTCTTAAAGGAAAGAAAGCTGAAAAAAGCCTCTTAAAGGGAGGTTTCAGAGACTGAAAAAAAAGCAAGGCACAGAGCTCACAACCAACAAACCTGTTGCTAAAGTTCACCTCTGGAAACAGCTGATTAGGAGTATTCCAGGAGGCCATCCACTCGCCAATAAGCTTTTTTCTTATTTTCCTCCCCAAAAACTAAGGTGCATCTTATATTCCAGTGCGTCTTATAGTCCGAAAAATACGGTAATAAGTCAGAATTGGCTCAGAGCCATTGATTGAGATGGATGGTTACAGAAATATAAATAAATAAATAAGCAAGCAAGCAAATAAAAAATAAACAATATTATGACACTGCATGATGTGTGAATCCAATTGTAGCATGTGAAGGAGCCTTCAAAGTACTCTGGTCCAATTTTCTACTAATGTAGAACATCCATTGCTACGACTTCCCAGAAGGTCTTAATTTTAGAGTTAAACAACTCTTTGCTTAAAATCCTCTGGGAAAAAATGTGTGACATATATGTGATAGTTTTATTTGCTGACATCTTTGTTGTGTTTATGAATAGTGCCATGTTGAAAAACATAAAGATTCACTCTGTGAGAAACAAGCTTGAATTCACTATTTTTAGTCAGCTAGAAGCTCTACACTGTAGCTATCTGAGATCTGGGATGAGTCCTCCAGAGCTTCTCCAAAAATTTACATCAAACACTAATTTTAATAAGACAAAAGAGAAATATTTGTTTATTCAAGTTATATGCTGTCCATCTTGTCTGGAGGTGTCTCTAGGCAGCTTACAAATATTATTAGATGCATGGATGTAAACATCTTATACAGGGATGAAATCCAGCAGGTTCTGACAGGTTCTGGAGAACCGGTAGTGGAAATTTTGAGCAGTTCAAAGAACTGGTAGTGGAAAATTTGAGTAGTTTGGAGAACCGGCAAATACCACCTCTGGCTGGTCCTAGAGTGGAGTGGGAATGGAGATTTTGCAATATCGTTCCTCCAGGAGTAGGGAGGGAATGGGGATTTTGCAGTATCCTTCCCCTGCCACGCCTACCAAGCCATGTCCACAAAGCCACGCCCACAAAGCCACACCCACAGAACTGGTAGTAAAAAAATTTGGATTTCACCACTGATCTTATATATATTTAATTTTGATTTTCGATACCATTAATATTGTTTTTCTCTCGGCCTTCCTCATTAGAAAGACCAATGAATGTCTTGCCACAAGAAAGTTTGTATATTACATTGATAAAAAATATATGTTCTTTTCATTCATGGACCTGATAATTAGTTAGATGACTCTATCCATGTTAAGAATAGGTTTTGACTGTTGAAAAAATAATCAGTGTTTTTTGAGGAATGAAGAAGAATAAAGAGACAGAATAATCAACGCTAACAGAAATTATATGACAGCATAACTGATAGAATAGCTTATAGTCAGTCTGTGTTAGGATCTATGAAGAATCCAGATGTTGCATATAAAATAAAAATGAGCATCAAATCAATTGGAGCCACTTCGATAAAAGAATAATTTAGCAAGCCAAAGAAGGGCTGATGGTTGCCCCCGGTTTGGTCTGGTTCGTGCGAATAGGTAGTGGTGATGCTGTGATGTCACCAAACCGGTTCTATGCGTCCTGGACTGCTGCCCCCCTGTGGGCCCGTACTTACCGGTCTGCACGCAGAACATGCAGAGCGCGCTTGCGCACATGCGCAGGAAACATTTTTTAACATTTTTTTCATCAAAAAAAGCTTCTGCGCAGGAGCGCCCGTCCAGCACATGCACGCGCAAAGTGCGCATGCACACCGGACTCACGCTCCGTGCACCCCAACCACGCGCAAAGCATATGCACCTTTAGAACCAGTAGGAGAGGTAAGTAGAACCCACCCCTGATCAGAACCTGTAAGATACTTTCCAATCTTTCTTGTTCAACACAACGTCTCCTTCTGTATAATTGAAACTGACATCCTAGTGGCTAGAACAAGGAGTAACGGTTTTAAAGTACAAGAGAGTTGATTTATGGTGAAACATTAGGAAAAGCTTCTTGTCTCTTAAGTCCCTGATCAGTAATTTATTTTCTCAAAATAATGGTCTATCTACTGTTCACATCCAATGGATGGCTGGAGATCTGATTTCTTTCCTTAATACCTTCTCCTCTGAGTTGACAGCTGAGAGCAAGACAGCACCCCTTTCTCTCTGTTTGCTAGATATGCAAAAAAAAGTTTTTTATACAATAGCTTTTAATGTGCAACATTAGGCTTTATTGTAGAGACTTTTAGACTGCAACTGCATCCTCATTATCTGGGAGTTAAATTCTTATTAAACTTAATAGACCATACTTCTGCATAAAAGGCATCAAGGTTGCTGCTGCTTGGTTGGTTGCATTATATGTTTGCATTATTTCCCATAGCAAATGTTCATGAGCTAGTTTGTTGTTTAAATTGTTATATGATTTTATGGTGTTCACACAGCTTGAAGTATAATTAGTAGGAGTCATATAAATAATAAATGGCCTTCAGTCATTAATTTTGTGGAACAATGCTGGCAGAAAACACAGCCTCTCCTGTGTAGGGAGAAAAAAATTCTACCCCTTATGATGTGACTTGCTGTCATTAACACCTCTGATTTGTCCAAGTCAGTTTTGACTTAAAGGGCATCTGTGGTGGCTATGTGACTCAATCACAATTTGTCAACTTCAAACTACTTTCTGACAGATGAGTCTTCTCAGCCAGCAAGGCTTTGGAGCCATCTGTTGCAGCACAGACCCTCTGTTCCAAAGAGACCAGAAATAGAAGCACTTTATCTGCTGCTGGAGCCATCCTTTAACAATTCACAGACCTCATTATCTTTTCTTCCCAGATGAGAATGCAAAATAGTCAAGGGGGAAATTCACAAAATCACAGAACATTATTTCTTTAGAGGGCTCAGTTTTATCCGTTCCGATTTACTTCAATAACCAACTTTCATTTGTGATCTTAATGCACTGGAGAAAATTTATTTGTAACATCTATTTGCCTTTCTATCCTTAGGATAAAGATGAAACATTTGCAATGGCCTTTGTTAATTTCGTAAGTGAATGATGTTACAGTCAGATAGCTAGCAATAGTATTGCAATATAGTCAGAATAAATCTTATTTTTGTTCCACGGGGGTAGTGGTGGAATTCAGAAAAACGTTACTTCCCACAATTGTGACCCAGACATAGCCTGTGAATACCATTGCCAAAAATACAAATAAAGCTTAATTTGCATTAGACTTCAAAGGATCTATAAGTACTTCACATAATCTTAAGGAACTTTGTAATGGTGTTTTTTACGGCCGGAATACTTCATGACCTTCACTTCAAAGCTGGATAGGCAGACATGGTTTATGGCTGGTGAGGGATATGAAAGAGAAGCTGTCCCATGCATAATCTTTATTATAATACCACACTTGCTCAAAGTGTGTTTTCATTGGGGAAATGTTCTCCTCAAATAAGAAAACTTAATTTGCCTGAGCTTTGTAGAAGATCTAGGTCCAGTGGGCACCCAGATTTAGTTTCCTTTGGAGAATAGTATCACCAGAGATTTAATAGCATTTCTGTAATGCTACTTTAGTTATAAATCTTTGTACAGCTAGGCATGGCTTAAAGTTGCAACAGAGCATTCAAGTGCATAGGACCAACTCTCCAGAAACTGGCCTTAAGTCTTTCTGAACTCAAAGCTTGCTATCCTTGTCACCATCAATGAATTCCAGCTTAAATGTTAGCTTTTATTCTTATTTGCACGATAGCCTTCTCGTGGGCTGTAATGGTGAGGAAAACAGACACATATTTTCCATCCTAGTTTCTCTGGATCCATGATTACTTCTCATCTCTCTAACAATAGATGAAACTAGTTTATATTGCCTTTGATTATTACATAGGAAACTTTTAGTATCCTCATTTTCAAGCCTCCAAACCTCCAATGTAGAATAGTAAAATGCCGGCGTCTCTGTTTGCAGATCAAAAACATAATGTGTGTTTTCATCTTTCTTTCTCAGTGGGTTGCCGAAAAGCTCTGGACAGCACAACAGTAGCGGCTCATGAATCTGAGATCTACTGCAAAACATGTTATGGAAGGAAATATGGCCCTAAAGGAATTGGTTATGGGCAAGGCGCTGGTTGTCTCAGCACGGACACAGGAGAACATCTGGGGCTGGATTTACATCAGCAGTGAGTGAAATTTTGGGTTGTTTTATAATTATAGCTGTGGCTGCATCCAGTTATTTCGCTCAGTTTCCATAACAACATGCCTGAGAAATAGTTCTCTGGTTGTTTTTCTTTAATTGATACAATCATTTTCCTAAAACCATTGTAATCAAACTTAGTCCTTCAGGGATATTACTTTAAAACTATTATTCTATTGGGCAATTGTGCTACCACACTGAAAGAATACTTCCTTTACATGGCACCAGAAAATGAAGTCTTATTTACACATATTTTAAATTTTGTAAAAATAAGTAGAATCTAAATTTTAACTCTTTGAGCTGGAGGCTAAGTCCTTCTGACTTCCAGGAGCTCTGCATGGTATCACATAGCTGAATATTACATTAATGGCAATTACACAATAAATGGAATATTATTATTATTAATTTGATTTCTACTCACCTTTACTTTGAATAATTCAAGGTGGTATAATTATGCCCTCTCCTTAAATTATCCTGACAACCTTGATTACTTTGTCCAGTCACATTATCCTGAGGTTTCTCTCATTCCTGAAGTAATCCCCCTACAATTTGCTAATTATGTTCCCTCTAGGGTACAGTAATCCTATTAATTATAGGTACAATCCTTTGTTTCCAGAAGCCCACCTTTATATTTTATTATTTTTCAAAAACTAACTTATGTCTTTTGTTTCAGTCATTTAACTTTTACAAAACAATTGGTAGCACTTGACAACAGTCTTTCTCATTTACTGGTATATGAAACTGATTTTTTTTTCTAAAATAATTTTACATACACTGCTTGATTTTAGGTATTTTATTAGAATATGTGCTTTTGTAAAGTTTCTCGTGGTTTTACTGTTGAATTCGATTTTGTAAAGCAAGATTATAAACATAACCAATTATTTTTTTCTTTATGAACCTCTTTCAAATTAACTCTCTTTTCAGATTTATTTTTTCCCAAGAAAACATGGTCACTGTACTCTAAACTGAAGCAGAATATTTGTTTTGAGTACTAAGATTAAGCATTACCTGCTACTCTATAAAGTTCTATGTTCATATTTCTATAACATAGTAAAATATAAGTAGGAATAGCAATAGCACTTAGACTTATATACCACTTCACAGTGCTTTACAGCCCTCTCTAAGTGGTTTACAGAATCAGCATATTGCTCCCAACAATCTGGGTCTTCATTTTACCGACCTCAGAAGGATGGAAGGCTGAATTAACCTTGAACTGGTGAGAATTGAACTGCCGAACTGCAGGCAGCTGGCAGTCAGCAGAAGTAGCCTGCAGTACTGCATTCTAACAACTGCACCACCACAGCCCTAAAAACAGAGAAAATATCATCTTAATTGCAACAAAGCAACAGTAATAATTTCCAACATTAATATAAGGGTTATCAATATCAAACTGTGATTTGAACACATTTATCTGGGTATCTGTATGATTTATTATATCTCTTGTTTAGTAATAAAACAAGATTTAGTTAAAAATAAATTTAGTTAAAAATAAATTATCTTAATATGGGACTCCTTTGGAAGGCCATCTCCTTCATTGGAAAAACTTACAACCCACAAAGCAATGTGCATTTATAGATGTGATCCACACATTCCATTGTTTCTTTGTTCAATTGTTTGTTTTCCAGGATCTTCTTACTGCTTAGTTTGGTTTAACCTCCTGGCAGTAAAACCAATTCGTGCTACAAATACACCACCACACATCAACCATTTACATCTTGAATGTCTTAATAAAGCAGACTATTTGTAGCTCAGGGTTGAAGTAAAGGGTGCTTGGTGCTCTCTGAGCTTGGTTGTTTTCCTGCAGATGTTTCATTACCCAAACTAGCGGTAGTTATTATCACCAGTGCTAGCAAGCTAACAACCAAGTTCAGAGAGCATCAACGACCCCTCACATTGAATGTCTGTTTAAAGAAAATGATTTTTACCCATTTGTGAGAACTTAATATGGAAAGAGCTTGTAAGGGCAAGGCGTTCCAGAGCATAGGATCCAATATGCTTTTGGCCCATTTCTTTTTATTCCCAGAAGAATATTAAAGGAATCAGGAATATTTAGCAAGCAGGGCACTTCCTCTTAAAGAATGGGGTTTTACTCTTAACAACATGTATGCATGTGCTGTCCAAATACAGATTCTAACATATCAATTGGAGTACAGTAGTCCAATCAGGAAAAGCTTCCCTACTGGAAGTGGATTGGGGAGAGAAGCAACATGGTGGGGATGGAATAGAGACAACAGAATCCAAATAATCAGAATCTGGCAATGATTTCTTGCATTGGATTCTCATTAGCAAATCAGGTTAATCTAAAATCATATGCTCCAAAAACATTTGTCCAAGGATATTCATATTTCTATATTGTGTTTTTTAAACACAATGATACCAATGGGATAGAATATATGTAGCTCAGGGTTGAACTGAGCTCAGTGAATAGGTCTCAACTCAGAGAACTCTAAGTAAATGAAGAATAGAAAGGACAAAGAGATTGTAGGCTGTCTCAGAAAAGGAATTTAGGACATTTATTTGGTGAGTGGGGTGGGGTTGGAAAAGGCTTTTTAAAAATTTCCATGTATTGCTCCTCCTGTTGTCTAGCCTTGACACAGACTAAGCAATACTGTATGTATTGTAGAATTACAATAAATAGACAAAGCTGTGGACATTTATCAAAGTGGCAAATCTGAAGGTTTATTCCTCATTTCTTTTGAAATCTGCAATAACCCTAATATTACATGGTTCTATGACACTATCCTTGTCATAGTTTATGTCTTTCATTCTGAAATTTCACCAGGTGTGTTTCATTTTGAATGGTGCCTTTTATGTCTCTAGTTCCTTTACATTTTATCTGTGTTAAATTTGTAGCTATAGTTCATTGACAGAACCTACAAAAATCTCTATCATAATACATTTATTCTTCAAAATACCACACTTTTTGTGATTTTGTTGCTCACATCTTTCTAGTCATTAAGAATAGTTACTTTTATATTTCTATTATTCTTCATATTTATCAGGATTTCTCAAAGGAATAGATCTTCCTCTTTTATTTCATGCTGCGCATGAACAAATTGAACATTCTGCTATGAACTATGGTCAGCATGAAATCAGCAATTGTGTTTTAAAGAACCAGTCAGACAAATTCTTTAGAATGTATAGTTTTCGTGTTACATCGCTGAAATTGGTTGGCTCTATTAAAAGCATAGATGTGTTTGTTCATTCTCTCTCTCTCTCTCTCCCTCCCCGTCTCTCATTTTATACATTATTTGTAGGTCAGATATTCCTAAATTTAGTTAATCTTTGAGATAACATTTAATCTATGCTAAACTTTCTTGCCACCAGCTCACCAAAACCAGGTCGTCCTTCTACCCCTACCAACCCTTCAAAATTTGCCACAAGGTTTGGAGAAGTAGAAAAATGTCCTCGTTGTGGAAAGTCAGTGTATGCTGCAGAGAAGATAATAGGAGGGGGAAAGGTAAGAAATCTATGAAATATGTTATCATAATACACAGTTACTATTAAAACACTTTGGCTGACAGCTATTACAAACCAAGAATAATTAACAGTGTTAACTGCTTCATCTTCTCACATATACAGTTGATACAAGATTCCAAGCCTATACAACACTAAAGAGAAGCCATAAATTGATATGCCAAGGATTATGCTGCAGAAAGACATATTTGTCTTCATTTCACTTTTTAAAATGACACTTCTTGATTTTGCAGTTGATAGTCCAATTCTGATCTGCTTGAGGCAACAGTAATTACTATGATTTTCATGTCTATTCAGCATAAATATACTGTCTGAAGTCCAGATTAGTTTGTGACAGGTAAATTAAGGTCAGATAATCCTCTTAATTTATCAATGGACTGCCAAACATAAACCTTCCTATGCAAATTTTTTATGTGAGTGAATTTTTTTTGTCTTTGGTTTCAGCCTTGGCACAAGACCTGCTTCCGATGTGCTATTTGTGGGAAAAGTCTAGAATCTACAAATGTTACTGACAAAGATGGAGAGATTTATTGTAAAGGCAAGTGTAATTGCAACATATCATTTCAGAGAAGCTTATTAGCATGCAGACTTAGACTATGCATGTTGGATTTAGACCCAAAAAGATTTTCCAAGAAGTATCCGATGAAACTTGATTTTTTTCAAAGATTGTGGTGAAGGATACATCCCCACATCAATGATAGATTCATCATTTTCATACCAACTTCAATGAAGAGCCAGTCTGTTGAAGTGATTAGACATCAGGCTAGAAACTGGGGGATCATGAGTTCTAGTTCTGCTTTAGGCTCAAAGCCAATTGGGTGACCTTGAAGCATTCACTACTCTCAGCCCCAGGAAGGAGGCCAGAACCCTTCCAAATTCTGAAGTGACTAGTCCCCAGGAGTCAACACTGATTTGAAGACCAAAAAAAAAAAAAAATACAGTAGATTTTTAATTCCACATTTTTTGCTAATAAGATTTAAAAAAAAAAAAAGCTAGTTGAATTACAAATTTTCAAAGCATTTTACTGCCCTGAAAAATGAACTATGAGTAAAAACAGCAGATACAGATCCAATTTCTCCCTCATTAACATTTGATCTTTTTTCCCATCTCAGTACTGTACCTTTCTCCATGTTCCTTAAGCAATGTAATGTCTCCAATATTAGCTTGATCTTCATTATGAGTTGAGAACGGGCAGTGCCTTGTTTATGGCTTAATTGGTTGTGTAAATCCAATCAAATTTGATCTGATCAAGAAATAATGAGGCAAATCATAGTGTGGTATGATGTATCACAGCTGACAAGCTTTTGGTCATGCTATTAATCATGCTAGCAAAAAATGACATAATGATCATGTTGTAGTCAACCCATGAAGCTCCTTGTATGATAAACATTTGCTTTAAAATCTATGTCACTTTGTGGAAATGTTTTTTTTTTAAGTAGAGCTACAAAATTTCAAGTGGAAGCAAAGAGATAAGTGTTCCTCAATGTGGCTGTCTTCCTGTGGTCATCTAAATTTTTGTAGAGCAGATCTGGTGGCCCTGTCTGCACTTAAAATGTTATACTAAGTTGTTATGCTTGCTTTAAAATGCTGCACTTTTAATATAAATAATAAGAAATAATAAAGTCTAAACCAGTATCCAGTCAAATAGGGAAATGACTAAATGGAGGCAAGGAGCAAATAAAGGAGCAAAATGGAGTTATTTAGGTTATATGTATTTAGGTGTATTTCAACATGGTACTGTTCCCAAAGCTTTATAGAAAAGTTGGGTTTTATAAAATATTAGATAATGTTTTGTATTGACAGGCTTATGAAGATAGTTAAATCTATCATTCCTTTCTTTGTTTTACAGTTTGCTACGCAAAGAATTTTGGCCCTAAAGGAATTGGATTTGGTGGCCTCACTCAAGTTGAGAAGGTGGAATAAGTTGCTATGTTGAGATATCGTTTAGGTCTACCTAAATAACTAACAATGAAAATTTAATTTCTTACACAGTTGTTATAACATGTTGTGTGAAATCATTTTTGAAAAATAGCATTTCATTCCTGAGCGATTGTTCATAAATAATTTCTGAATCAAAATTCTGGTTATTTTATGAAGATAATTGCACAGACAATCCTGACACTGTAATTTTACACTTGTGTAAAATCTTAATTGTGCTAATTAAGCAAAACTCAATTCCTATTCTTTATCATACATTATATGAAACATCAACCAAGTGAAGATGGAACATGAAATATAGGCATTTGGTTATGATTTGTCAGAATGATAACATACTTTAATAAGTCTACCTGCAAGTATAATCTCTATATTATTTTTTAATTTTAATCCTTTTAAAACTTTGATGGGAAAAACTGATTGGTTATGCCATCTTTAAGCATATTTTACTCAAGACAGCACTAAATGTGCTGTGCTGCATAAAAGAACTGTAATTAAATTGTGAGCATTAAGATAAATATTTCATTCATCATTTCTCAAATTACTTTACACAGTGCTCATTGTAATTTCACTTAGACTTTGCACTCAATCAAAAATACACTTGTAATCTGCATTTATCTGAGGTAACTTTTACTTTGTTCCACTCTGGCATGAACTTCAGGATGCATCAGACTTGCACTGCAGGTCAAATTTACCGTAAAATGTGGTGTGCAATAGTTAACACCTATCAGAAAGATTCATAGTCAATCTTCTTTTATCTGTTTTTATATGCATTAGGTCAATTGAAAAAAAATGTCATTACTGCATATGTTGTTCAGGGTCAGTGACTGTTATGTTTTCCTTTAAATATTTAAAGCTAGGAATATACTGAAGCTTTAACTGAAATGTGAGCATAAATATGTCAAATCTAAACAGTCTTTATGTAGGTTAGGGCTGTAAAGTGCTTTGCATTCAATTTCCAAAAGGTGCTTCGAGACCATGAAAGTGCTAACATAGCACCTGACTGCAACACTTTAAAGCAGCTATGTCTTTTTCCTAGATCACTTTGGGGGATTTGATCTAAGCACTGCATAGTCCTAATATAGAGTTATATATCAGCAGGGAAGTATAATAACTTCTTATGAATTATAAATTAGATTTCATATAATAGCATATTTTGATATTTCAAATCATCTTTATTTTCTTTACCGTGTGTAAATTTTGGAGGATGGAGATAAATGAATCATAGATAAGATTTTCCTGCTTTATTTAAAAATAATCTTTTCTGCAAGCTGAGGAAGCTTAACATTTCACAACTGTATTTGTTCCAAAGCCAAGTATTTGAAAGTATTATACATGAGCCATGGGTGCCATTGCATTTCCAGTTTGCTTCAGTTTAACCATGTAAACTTTAATTTTTTTCTGAAATAGCAATCAGAACCATAGCAAATAACAAAATAATTCGTAATATACTTTACAATATTCTAAATCTAAATTTTTTGAAAACATCCAGTAAATTCCAGTCAGTCAATTGCAGATTTTCGCCTTCACACTGGATGAATGTGTCGATCTTTTGCCAAATTAAACATTAAAGTGTACTGCTTAGTCCAATCAATTATGTTGGGCTTGAGAATTCCAAAGCATCTACATTGAAAGAAGTCTGCAATGTTCTGGAAGACTCCAAGACTAGAAAAGAAAGAAAAGTCAAACAGACTGAAAATAACTTTCAAATTATATACATATAAAAAAGCATTTTATGCTGGCAGTATCTCAATACCAAGAACTATTGGTAAGTTTACAAATGAATTGCTTTCAAACAAGTACAATGTATACTCATCATTTCCCATTGTTTGATCAGTGGTACCCTTGAAATTTGAGAAAACACTTGTGGCTTGGTGATTTCCTAACAGAATGCCATGACAAAGAGATAATTTTCTATTTACAGTATTTTACAAAACACCTTTTTTTAGTAAATAGTTTTGTGAAATTATGAAACGAATTAGAAATACCATGTTTCCCCGAAAATAAGACCCTGTTTTTTGAACCCTGAAATAAGCACTTGGCCTTATTGCCATGTACTCAAAAGCCCGATTGGGCTTATTATCAGGGGATGTCTTATTTTAGGGGAAACAGGGTAGGTTTTGAGTTCCAAACTACTGAAAACACTTTTTTAAAGACACACCCTTCTATTCTGACACTGAACTCACAGAAGTCAAGAAGAAGTGAAGCTCAGCAATAAGAAACTAAGTATATGACAGATACAGTGTTTGCCTCAAAATGCTAAACTGTTTCACTTTATATATGGGTTTTAAATTACAGATCATTGTGGAAGACAGGTATCATTCCTTGTCAGGCTCTTTAGAACCAAGAAAGACTACAGAGTTACTTTTAAGCAGTTTCCTTTATTATTCCTTACCTATAGATAGAAATCTTGCCAAACTAAAGCATTATTAAACGCTTGCATTATTAAAGATATACTCTGAGAACATGTAGGGAGTAGCTATCTTGACCTTCTTTCTCCCAACCAAACTATCTAAATTTGAATTTTAGTTGAAAACAGAGGGACATGAGTGCCATGTAACAGAATAACTAAGGTTCCATGCATTTGAAGGAAGTGTATGCACCCCAATCATCTTTTTGCTACTGAATAATTTGGTAATTCTATGGAGATGTTGCCTCATTCCCTCTACATACACAGAAAATCTTAAACTCAATCTACAAACAATTGCCCTGAGTACTTTATTATTTATATGCAAGATACACAACAGCTCTTTATTGTTGCGGGGAGGTGGGGGTGTAGGTTTAGTGTTGGTGGTTGCATATTTTAAAGCAGTTATATATATTTTTAAGCACACCAAATTTAACAATGAAGTATGATTACTTCAAGTAGAAATGGTTATTGAATAGTGATACTTTCTAAATTGACTTACTTATATGGAGTCTTCCTAAGTGATATAGGATTTTTGGAATATTTACTCTGCTTCCGGAGTGTAATCCTTTCATGTGAAGTCAATCCGAGAAATGCAATCTGAAAATGAAATAATTAAAAAGAAAAAGACTAATTGAATGCCAATTAATACCTGAATGATATATTGACAAAACGAAATGTCAAAAGTACTTGATATAATTTTTCTCCTTTTAAACAAAGGAGAAATTTAATTAATTTCTCCTATTAAACGAAAACAAGTTTTTTTTTCAATTGAAAATACACTGATAAATGAAAAACAGAGGAACGACACTAATAAATTAACAGAAGTCAAAAATATAAATTAATTGAAGTCTGTATATGAAAGACCATATAATGCAATTTATCCTTTAGTGATTATGCACTGCAATTATATTAAGACAAAAACTTTCTCTATGTTAGGCTCTAATTCAAAATCCAAAATAAGCTGATAGAAATGGCTTTTGGGATATTTTTGTGTCTTGATATTTATTTACATATACGCATGAACATATACATAGGCACACAGACACATGTGCATATCTTTACATGTATATATAAATAAATGTATGGATGTGCGAATGTGTGTGAATAAACCTTGCATGTCTTACTTACTTCTCTTTATCCCAATGACAAATTATTCCATTAAATCATTAATAACTTGGTAGCAAAATCAATGCATTTGTTTTGTTTTAAACTTTGTTTTTTTTTTAGGAAAAAAAACACTGTGGTTATCAAAATCTACTTTTATCTATTAGTTCTTGGTGCAGTAAATATAAAGCAGCATGAAAAAAGACATCCCACATATAAAATTACTTTGAGAGCTGACTTTAACAATCAGTTTTGTGCAGAATAACATTATTATTGTTTTTGTTTTTGAAAGGAAGAAAGTAATACTGGCTGCATTCTTGGCAACTGTATAAGAGTAGAAATGTGATAGGTCTACTTTAATATTTCTCAACTCAGCCAGCTGGGAATTCTGGGAATTGAAGTCCACACATCTTGATATTCCTGAAATTGAAAAATACTGGCCTAGTTTATTGTAAATTCTGCAGCAAAAAACCCGACATAGGTAGAATTCTACTCTATCAAGGAAAGTTCATACTGTACTGCTCTTTCTGTAATGTTTTATGTTCTATAATAGTATATATGAAAGGTGGGGAGAGAAAGAAAGCAGCACAATTGTTTTACATTGTGACCCATATAAAAGCTACAGAAACTTTCCTCAATATATACTTCTTTTAAAAGCAAGCAGACAGATGCATATCTTGGGTAGCCAAAGTACCAGCCTCTATTGGCCACAGAACAAATAAAGAAGGCAGCATAATGTTCCTTATCATCTAATCTCAGAGGTCACAGAAGATCTAGCACAGAAAAACTACAGGTAGTCCTCGAGTTACAACAGTTCATTTAGTGACCGTTCAAAGTTACAACGGCACTGAAAAACGTGACATGTCCGTTTTTCACACTTTTGACCATTGCAGCATCACCATAGTCAGGTGAACAAAATTCAAAATCTTGGCAACTGACTCATATTTAGGATGGTTGCAAGTGTCCCAGGATCATATGATAATCTTTTGTGACCTTCTGACAAGCAAAGTCAGTGGGGAAGCCAGATTTATTTAACAACCGTGTTATTAATTTAACAACTGTAGTGATTCACTTAACAAGTGTGGCAAGAAAGGTAGTAAAATGGAGTAAATTCACTGAACAAATGTTTCACTTAGCGACAGAAATTTTAGGCTTAATTGTGATTGTAAGTTGAGGACTACCTGTATACACAGCTGCTCAACAGAGCAGTTTTCAGTTGAGAGTTAAACACTCCATGGGGCAGCATAAATACTTCATACCACATTTTTGGAAGCTTGATGACAAGATAGATGGATAGATGAAGTTCCTTCATGAGGACATGCTTTTCTCAAGAACAAATCTTTGCCACACGTTAGAATTAAACTGACAGCCCAATCATAAAAGATTAATTTACCTATTGCAGGAATATCTAAATCTAGAAATGGTGGTATTAGGAATAAGCAATCATTGCAAGAGGATATTTTAAACTACAAAATAGTTTCCACTCTATGGGTAAACTATGTGAAACTGATATATTAAGGAAGAATATTGCTGCCTATTTTGTTTTACGTACAAACAAATAAAAATAAAGACATTAAGAAATATAATGGACATGGCTGTGGTTGACCAAAAAGAATATTGAACACTTTGTGGTAGATATCCCTAGTAAAATCCTAAATAGCAAATGGAAAACATATTCTCTGACCTCTTCATTTACTGATGCAGTCCTGATTGTTACCAATTCATTGCATCATGATTCAATATGCACAAAATGGATAATTCTGATATATTAACTAAAAGTGATACATTGTAGGCTATTGAATAACACTCAATGCAATACTTTAAAGAAATAAACATAAAAAGTGTACCTGGTAAATCTGAAGGATTAGCCATAATGCAGCCCATGAAGTGTAAAAAATTACAAGCATGAACACATATAGCACCCAAGGAGAACAAGATACGATCTGTGTGAAAGACATCCAAGTTCCATCTTTCTGATATGTTGTTGTACAACGTTCTGACCAATCTAAGAGAAGTAATTTTAACTTTAAATAAAAGATTTCTTTAAAAAAAAAAAGACAACGGTGAACTGTGTTTTTATTTATAAAGTTTCTATCCTATTTTGACCGATAAAACAATCCCAAAATGGATTATTTATACTATCCATAAGTACTACATGTATATTGATATATTTAGCTACCAGGAAGACCAGCTTAAAAAGGTAAATGTAAAGGTTCCCCTTGCACATATGTGCTAGTCGTTCCCGACTCTAGGGGGCAGTACTCATCTCTGTTTCAAAGCCGAAGAGCTAGCGCTGTCCGAAGAAGTCTCCGTGGTCATGTGGCTGGCATGACTAAACACCAAAGACGCACGGAACACTGTTACCTTCCCACCAAAGGTGGTCCCTATTTTTCTACTTGCATTTTTTACATGCTTTTGAAAGCTAGGTTGGCAGAAGCTGGGACAAGTAATGGGAACTCACCCCATTACATGGCACTAGAGATTCAAACGCTGACCTTTCGATCGACAACCTCAGTGTCGTACCCACTGAGCCACTATGTCCCAAGACCAGCTGACTCTAACAATAAATATGAGCAGCAGTCATAGAAGGATCAAAGAACTATTTGTAGCAAAATTCTCTGAAATGTAAACCACATTCACTAGAGATAAGGTTCTACATGCATAATGTAGTGTAATGAAAAGGTATAGTTATATATTAATTTGTCATATATATATATATATATATATAATCATTTGTATGCACTTGGACCCAAACCTGCTGTTTGTAAACAAAAATGTATATTGCATACATACAATTCATACATATGCTCTCTGGAACGAGCTCCCCACCGACCTCCGGACCTCGCCTGACCTCCGCTCCTTTCACCGCGATCTGAAGACGTGGCTTTTTAACCAAACTGGCTGATGTAGTTGGTTTTAAGAGTTTTAATTGTCTTTATTGTATATTATATTTTTATGGTTTTTATTGGGGTAGTGTAAGTATCGCATTTATTTTAATTCTGTTTTAATCTATTGTTATGTTTTTTATCTGTGAGCTGCCCCGAGTCCTTCGGGAGAGGGGACGGCATATAAATGCGATAAATAAATAAATAAATAAATAAATAAATAAATAAATAAGTTTTGTGAATATTCTGCCATTTGCCAAAGTCACCAATAAATCCTTTATAAGCGGCAAGGGATATAAATGTTCAACGCAGACAGCGTTGAGACCTTGAAAATCAACACATAGGTATAACCCACTGTCCTTCTTCTCCCTAAAGAGCATAGGGGCGGCCATATGTGACCTACTAGGTTTTATGAAGCCTCTCACCGAGTTTTTATCAATGTGTCATCTCAACTCCTCCAATTCTTTTTGTCATTGAGTATATACATGGTTTTGGTAGTATGGTTCCTGGCATCAATTCTATAGCATACTCAGTAGGACAATGGGGTGGTAAAACCTAACATTCATCCTCACTGAACACCTTTGCTAAATCCTGATATATCTCAGGGAACCCCCGCCCCTCGGATGGCACCTCATGCTGTACGTCCACTGTCATTGCTTTCACTCTATCCTGGACCCGCTGAACCAGTGGGTCAGGGCCAATTACCACTCTCAATTTTTGGAATCCCACATCCCACCAAATGGTCGGTTTCAACTTACCTAACTCCACTCTCTCTCTTCATTTTCGTTCCACCTTCTCTCTCCTCACCCCTGTAATGGTGGTCCAACATGTGTGAGTGTGGGCTCCCTTGGTCCAATGTTCTCAGTTATTGCTGAACTATGCCACCATTGGCAGATGATGAACAAGCCACCCCTGCTCCTGGCCCTCTTACCCCGTCCTCAGGGCAAGGGGCCCATTTCTTCAGTCTGACCACCGGCTGGGCACTATCCTCCAGGGCCTCCTGAATGGCAACCTCCTTCTCCCCTTCCATGGTGTCTAGCTCCAGCATCTCATCCGATGTTCCATTCATCATCCTTGATAGTTTCTACTTATGGTCAGCAGGAAGGCAAACAGAAAGCACCAACTTCCTTTTGGCTTGCTTGGCTTTTGGGGCTAATCCTGAAGATTAAAGACTCCGATGCTGAAGGCAATCTCAGCTCCCAAAGGCTCTTAAGTCAATGCTGGATCCGTAGCGGTGTAAAGTTGGTGCTGAGAACATCTGCCTCTCAGCACCTCTTATATGCCTCCGCCTCTACCCTGTTTGAATTCCATGTGCCACCTCCCAGTTGCTGCCTGGCATGCATTCAACGATGTCATCAGGCTGGACTGGCCAGACTCCTCCATTGTCTGGTCCGCACATCTCTAGCCACTGATATCGGTCAGTTGGCAATCCCCCAGCACCATCACCTGTGCCTAATTCGCCCTACTCTACTCACCTACCCCCACCACCATCACCTGTGATCATGAGGTTTGTTGTCTTGTGTTGTCCTGCCCTGGGTGTGTCGTTATCTCATGTGGCGAGCGCTGGCTGACACTCGACAGATTCTGAGGAGCTGGTCTATTCCCTGATTCTTTATTCTTCACCAGAATTCCACTTTCTCAGAGCTGTCTTCCTTCTACCATTCCGCTCTCAGATAAAATTTCACATCGTATTTCTCACAAAACCTACAAAACATATTTTCTAATGTAAATTGTTTCAGGAATTTACCATGATCACAATGGAAATAACTTTCTACTCCATAAAAGGTAATGCCCCACTATACATTCATTTCCAATTCTGGTGGCTAATTAGCTAATGATTATTTTGAAATCAGATAATTTAAAGCCACCTTTCTCAAATGATTGTCTCAGTTTAACTAAAAAAAAATCCTTCATAGTCTACTATGCCAAAGTTGCTAAATAATCTATTGGTGTAAAATAAATCTTTATTTAATATTAATACAGGAATCTATATTTACATCATCTAAGGATGTAAATCAAATGAGGGATAAGATCGTAGTCATCTTAGAAAATTGAAAATAAACCCCCTACAACTTAGGAAAAAAATGACAGCATGAAAAAGTAAATAGAGAAATCTGTGAAAATGCTGGTATGCTTTGGCTTAAGAATATAATTGATATTGTCTAGACATTAATTGTTTCACAACTAAGGCACGTGTTATAAAAGTGTTAGACAAGCCACCAACATAGTAAAGGACAAGTTATCCGATCTGTTAGCTGCCCTCATTTTCCCTACAAACAGAACCCCCAAATCAAGTTAAAGCATGTTTAATTTTGGATAGACAAAATCAAGAGAAAAAGAAGGAAAAGGGGCAGAAGTAAATTAATCTTCTTGCCATGAATAACCACAGAGAAAATGTGCAGGAGTTATTATTTGTTATAACAATGCAAGATAGATGAGCGACCTGCAGGTAAAGCTCTGATGAAGGACATACAAAAAAGACAATGGCTTTCCATTTTTAAGTTAATCAGCACTCAAGTGATATATTTTTGAAAAATAAGAAAACGGATTAATCAGGAGCTAAAGAGAGGAAGAAGACAAGCATTTTATTTCCATCACGTGGAGATGAAATATACATAACATAATAAAGGGTTGCTGTCAACTCTCTGCAGGAAGAGCACCTGGAAGATTAAAGCTGTGGACACAACATTAACAAAGTACAGACCACACTGAATTAATGAGCAGGGGAGATAGACATTCAGTAGAGTCTTAATTTATTTTCCTTTTCGAGCTCATCCTTTAAGAAAATGACAGTGTCTTCTTATCGATTTTACACTCAGAGATCAATCAGAATTGCCCTGACTCAGACAGAATTTACAACATTCTGTGACATTGCCTGGAGCACCTGGACCTAAACAGCCGTTACAAGGAAGCAATAGATCATGTTTGTATGTAGAGCCTGACATGCTTAAAAATAAGCTAATCTGTGATGGAATTTCCTTCTTTTTGACAAGTTGCTCTGCCCAACTCTTTAGCCTTTTGTTATGAATTTCTTCCTTAGTTCCCTATTAATTATAATCTAGGTAGAGGATTCATGCATTTAAACCCTTGGGGAGGTCATCTGCTCCACAGTTTTAGATAAAATATAAACTAACATATCACTCCTACTTAAACAATGTGAAATGTCACTTTGATGCACTCCATAAAAAAACCAAGAGCTATGATCAATTCTGACATGGCAACAATATTAGAGTTAAATGATGGGCCATGCACATTCCTAAACAGTCATTGGTGGAAATTGCTATATCCAGAATATGTTTTGTAAATAACTAACAGTATTAAATGGAATAATTATTAAAGTTATTGACTGTGATGCTCAGGCAATTGTTGATAAGCTCAGTTGTTTCACACTACCATTTATCTTGTAACAGGGTATTGCTCTGATGCTGAGTTTATACACCAGGAAATGGAATACACATCCTTTGCATTAAAGAGATGAAGTTCCTGCACTCAGACCCGCTTCCTATGCAACTTTTGCTTTTCAATAGATGTGACTGCTCGGCTAATGGATTCTTTTTGGATTTAAAATAAATCAAACCAAAAAGTTAGAATGTTGCACTGTGTTCCAAAAAAGTAGGTATCTGCCCACCATTAGACAATGTAAAGAGATAGTGATGGTAACAGTGACTTTATTCAGCTGATCCTTATGAACCTCCAATTTGTTGCCCTAGGCCTAAACTAGTCTGCTATCCTTGGATGTGAAGGAAGACTATCCACTCTCCAGTACTGAAGTAAACTTCATGTTCTGTGTTCAATTGATTTCTGTGTATATAGGGAATAAATGTATGTGAATATACACGATCTTCTTATTTTAGACATAAAGGACTTCCAGCTACTTCTTTAGGTACTCTTCAGAATACCATAATACAGTCTGAAAATGTTTGCTTGATCTTCAGGACTACAGGAATTCTAAGTGCCTAGTGGCAGGGAGATATAGCAGTCAAACCCCTAACAGAATCACTAAACAAAACAATTCTCTTTAAATGTATGTTTATCAGTAAATTATTACCAATATGGCATTCTCCATGGAACATAATTTCTGAATACAAATGCAACAATAGTAAAAGCTGTATTTCTTATGCTCTTCTTTGGAATTCCAGTATATCACATGGCAATCATAGAATAAGATGGTCTTTGAAGTAGCAGATTTATAGCTAATTTTAGATGAATTGACACAAAAATAGTAACTTATGAATGCTAAATGGCATCAGATTTAAATCTTCTGACTTATCTATGCTAGGCCTGTACTAACTGAACTGACTGACTTTTGGGGACATTATTAATTTATTAGTTGTTGATTGATTAGAAATACTTATATGTTTCAATTAAAAATGGATCTAAGTGGATATAAGCCCATAGAGGGTGGTATACAGTCCAGCTTTATGCTAACTAGAGTATGATTGTGGTTTGATTCATACTCATAGTTAGTGCAGCATCCAAAGCCAATAAAAGATACTCCAGATCATAGATGCTATTGTATCAGCTCCATCAACATGTTAAAAATATAACTGAAAATGTAGTTTCTTCCAGAGTAACTCATATGCCAGGTTCCTAACTAGTGAACAATGGTTAGGCATTATAAAAGTGCCAGTTCAACAAGTACTCCACATGAACCACAACAGCAGTTTTTCTCAAGTGATATGTAGTTCTTTAATTCCACAGACTAGC
Organism: Grayia smithii; assembly: GCA_032468115.1. Classification (NCBI taxonomy): domain Eukaryota; kingdom Metazoa; phylum Chordata; class Lepidosauria; order Squamata; family Grayiidae; genus Grayia; species Grayia smithii. The sequence continues at coordinate 68,256 of JANHFM010001682.1, read as the reverse complement.
AGCAGCAGTGATGGCGGTAGCAGAGGGGAAGGATGGTTTCATGCACACAGCCTATCCCAGGGGTCTGCAACCTTAAACACTCAAAGAGCCATTTGAACCCGTTTCCCAGAGAAAACACCGGGAGCTACAAAACCTTTCCCATGCCTGACTATTTCTTGAGCGGCTACAAAACTAGCGTCTGTAGTTGAATTAAATGTTCTGTTTTCTTCTTAAACTTTTCTTTTCTTGGATTTATCCATGGTTGGCCTACCGGGAATTGAAAAACTCAATAAATAGCATGCCAGCGGGTGTCCCAAATTGGCAGTTGTGACGCATATTTTGAGTGACAGGGAGCCGTAGCAGAGGGGTGAAAGAGCCATATGCAGCTTCAGAGCCGCAGGTTGCTGACCCCTGGCCTATCCCATGAGCAGGCAGAAATGAAAAATAGGGACCTCCTTTGGTGGGATGGTAAAAGCGTTCTATGCGCCTTTGGCATTTAGCCATGACCACGGAGATGTCTTCGGACAGCACTGGCTCTTCGGCTTTGAAACGGAGATGAGCACCACACCCTAGAGTCAGGAACAACTAGCACATATGTGCGAGGGGAACCTTTACCTTTTATGAATAGCAAAGAGGTAAAAATCAAATGGATTGCTCAGGTTCTTAAAATGACTGAATAGTGTTTCTGCCCTACTTGGATTCTGTTTTAAGTTCTTCCCAATATCTGCTCATTTGCTGCTGTCAAGAAAAGATCAAGAAAAGATTTCTTTCCTATATCAGAAGAGTGGACAGAATTCATTTTCATTACCTAATATATAGTTTCCCTTTAAATATTACATGTCTAACCAGCTGGTCCTCCCTTGCTCTTTTGAAATTGCTTAATAAAATCCTAAATATGGATACTCAGAAAAGATGGGAATTATTCCCAAATAATTCAGGAATATAGGAATACAGGAATATAGGATAACTCTTCAATTGATTAATGTTTATCATATAGAAAATATCCAATATCCTTGCAGAAGTGCAAAGAAAGGGCTAAATATCTTAACTAATATGATTGAACTCACTGAAGTTGCATTTTCTTAATGCTGTTACCCATTATTTTCTTTTACATGTAAGCTTATGCATAGCATTAATGGCAGAAACAGCATAGATAAAACATATGACTGAACAAATAACTGAAAATATATTGATTTTCCTGATGCATAAAGCTAAGCAGTTATGAATGATTATACTGTTATTGTTTAGAATGAAACTAAGCTATGAAATGTGAATCCTGGACTGGAATTCAACATTTCAATGTGGAAAAAGAAATTTCAGTTCTGTTATGAATAATACTTTTTGAATAGTTGTTGAATAGCTGAATGAAAGTATGCTTTTTACACATTTCTTTTTTTTTTTAAATAGATTTTTATTGGTATTTACAAAATTAAATTAGTACAAAGACAATGACAAACTACAACATAGAACTACGCTCTACACATTTAAAACATAAAAGACAACTGGGGTATTCTCTACTCCCCTCATGTTTATCTCAGATCAATCCAACTATTTTCATATATATAATATAACAGTATCTATATAGTCTCTCATATTATTTAAAATTGCCTTATATATTGGGGGCACAGTTAACTTCTATTTTCCCTTGAAAGAATATAAACAATTATTTACTTTCTAACTACTTTTTTGCGATACCATATGTACCATTTATCCCAGGTTTCATAAAAAGGCGATTCTTTTTTGTTTTTTAACATAAGCGTTAACTTATCACACTCTGCACAATTTAAAATTTTATTAAATATTAATTGATCTGACGGAGTTTCCTCATTCTTCCAAAATTGTGCTAGAGCTAATCTCGCTGCCGTCACTATATGTAAAAAAAGATACCAGTTGGTGTTGTTGTGTTTGTTTGTTTGCATATGTAACAATACTTTGTTGATAGACTTCCTTCCCTTTATATTCTATTTTTTCTATAGTACGTGACTTTTGTTTCTTTCTTAACAAATACATGTATGCTCTTTTCTTGACTTGCTGTTTACTCTTAGCTTTAATCATATTCTTTCGGGATCTTGAATTGCTACTACATTGGAAGTTGATGCTTACTAAGCCCAACTCCAATTTATCTTAGAAAATGAACTTGTTGATACCTTTGGTTGAAAGTGCTCCAAGCCAACCTCCTGAGTTTGACTTGGCTCTAGTAGACATCTCTGTTTATTTTTCATATTTGTGCTGTATTATAAAGAACCATTTGTTTGAGATGGGCAGTTATATTGAATGAGTGCATGAATGGATGGATTAATGAATACCTTATATCACATTGTACTAACAATTCTTTATTTGGATTAGCACAGTCTTTTTATTACTAAAATAATAGCCATCTAATTGCATCTTGATGCTAATCTTTTGAGCAGGTTGATGGAAAGCAAAAGTTCATATTTTTTTTAATAAGACAACATAATCCTTGATCAATGGATAAATTCCTTGTAGAAGGTCATTCTTCCTCTTAACTTATTAGAGCATCAAGAAACTAGGCATGGACTATGTATGTATGAGAAATAAAATCTTTCTATAAAAATCTGGGGCAACACAAGATACTCTTCTCCCTGGAGATCTCTTCATTCAGCAGAGAAAGCCAGCTGGTTAGTGATTTCTCCTAGTTTAAATAATTTCTCTATCTAAACAGAATGCTTAATTCCTTTAAATTGCTTGAAATTACTAGAGAGATTGTGGAGCACATCTTTTAAATCTAAGGTTGTGTTTACATAATCATGGTTGTTAGTTCATGATTCTATGGTGTTTATGCTAGAAACGCTTGGGGTTTCTACCATTTTCCGCTACTGGAGTTTTGTGTCCAATTAGCCTGGGATGCAGAATCTCTTCCGGGGATACAAACAGCAAAGATTTCTTTTTACATCAGAAAACCAAGACGTGAGCGCTGCCACTAAATTTTTATCTGAAAGGGAAAGTTAATATTAATTTGATAAACATAATCTGGAACATGAATGCTTTTCAGTTACAATCAATTTTCAATTATTTACAGAAGGGTCATGGTTAGGATTTTGCTGTGATAGCTGGCAATCTCATAAACTCATACCAGGTTGGCATGATGCTCAAAATTGCAGTATTTTTATAGTCTTGGCAACTAATCATTGTTTTATTATAACGGTAGGTTCAGGACCGTCCAATGAAGCTGATTGGAAGAAGATTTACATATTTAAAAGCACATTTTTGTGGAATTCATGAAAGAAAGACATGGTGATAACTC
>JANHFM010001681.1:144953-158102 GCA_032468115.1 Grayia smithii | reverse complement strand
CAGGAAAAGTGAGTGAGGGAGGGAAAAAAAACCAAGCCAAGGCAAGCGGTGGCCGTAAGCGGGGGGAGCGGGGGGGGGCGGCCATTTTCGCTACCGGATCGCCGAACCAATCGGCACAATCGCTACCGGATCGTGCGATCCGGCGCGATCCGGTAGCATTTCACCCCTGGTTTTATACAAATGTGCATTTCTTTACGGAAAGCTGTAAAGGGCTACTTCTTTCCCCAAGTGCTGTGATAGAATGAAGTTGGAGTTGGAAGACAAAACTGTTAGCTGCATCCAAGAAGTTGAATTGTGGTGCCAGTTTCTTTGTTTCTATTTTATTTTTGGCTTTTATTTTCTGTATGATGTCAGTTTTATATAATCGTAGGGTTGTGTTGTGGTTCTAAGACAGGCTGCTATACAAGTCTTGTAAACAAACATATCCCAATAGATTACATATAGTACTAGGAATTTGCTTTAAAAAGCTGTAATGTTTAAGGAGTAGGTTAACATTGCAGGCTGACCTGTTTGTACTATTTTTTAGGGTTAGGGTTAGGTTTTTGTTTTTATTTGCAAAACTTATTTCCTGAGGATCTGAAGTGGAATCATGAATTCTCTCCTTTCGTTAGATAGAATACTCTGAAACTTTACTGATTTGGAAGGCAATATTTTGATATTCAATATATCATACCGGTGCAACAGACACCGGTAAGACTGGGTAACAAAGAAAAAGTTAGCTTCGAAATTAAATGAGAAATTTGGGAAAAGTGAAATTCTTAAATTGACACCACAATAACATAAAAGATGCAGTAAGACGTGTACTATCATCAAAAACATCAGGAAGGAACCAAGAGAAGCCATTCATGATTTGATTTGTCTAAGCAAAGCTGCAAGATGAGTTACTCCAGTTCAAAACATGTGGCTCTTTGTGAGCTGACAGAAACTGGAAGAAAATATAGGGCAAGTAAGAAATACATTCAAATTTCTCCTTCTCTATATAGCGCACTAAACTTACTATAATCTTTCCTCCCTTTGTCTTACTGTTTTCCCTTCCTCTGTTAGTTTCAAAGTTTGGACAAAGCTGTGAAAAAGAACAATCTGCTTGAGGTCAGCTCATGCATATTTATAGCCTCAAATAGTTTTCCAGTTTGCTTGAAAGATAATTTATCTATATAAGAGAGCTGTTTAAATCTATTGTCCCATACATTAGTATCTGTTTGACCTCTGGCACTAACAAAACTGTCTTAGAACGGCCTCCATTTTTTTTTATTAATGCATCACTGTACTGAAGCATGTGTATATTTGTGTGATATCTAAATGGATCAGTTACTATAGTATGCTGTAGATCGGGGTGTCAAACTCAAGGCCAGGGAGATGGATCCGGCCTGCGAGGTGCTTAAATCTGGCCCATGGGGCCACTCTGGAAACAGTGAAGGACCAGCCCGCAGTGCCTTTGCCAGCAAAAATGAAGCTTGAGGGAGCTATGTGTGGCCCTCCAGAGCTCCATTTTTACTGGCAGAGCATTGCAGGAGGCCATCACAGCCAAAATAGAGCTTGGGAGCCCATTTTTGCTGGCAGAGCGCTTGGGCCGCCACAGGCACCCCCGACATGAATGACATGAAGCTGGCCACGCCCACACCAGCCACACCCACCCCGGCCTCCCAAGGTCAAACAACCCTGATGCAGCCCTCAATAAAATCGAGTTTGACACATCTCCTATAGATGTAAGGGATGTAAGTTGTGAGCCTTGGAAAGTATTTAAGGAAAAAATGTAGCATAATTAAGAAAAATATATACTAAGAAGACCTATTTTGTGTTCAGAGGATTGCCAATGGGACTTACATTATATCTGCATGAGATAGCAGTAACAAAATTATTTAATTTTTAAAACCCTTATTTCTACTGTGTTCCCCCGAAAATAAGATCCTGTCTTATATTTTTTTGAACCCCGAAATAAGCGCTTGGCCTTATTTTCAGGGAGGTCTTATTATTTTTGGGTGCATGGAGCAAGACGGGGCTCCTCTTGTAGTCTTACCTGATTTCCAGCTCTGTCTCCTAACCCTAACTAGAGGAAATAGCGGGTATCGGCTGCACATGTATTTAAATATTTTCAGTGAGGGCTTATTTTAGGTGAGGGCTTATTTTAGCGCATGTGCTCAAAAGCTCAATTGGGTTTATTATCCTGGGAGGGCTTATTTTCGGGGAAACATGGGTAGTATTCTAAACTTTTCAGTTGGAACCTCAACTGAAAGTCATCTTGTTTCTATTGATTTCAATATTATTTAGGTGCTTCGTGTATGTTGGGCAAATGTATATCTGGGGCAGGAGAAATGGTGTGACATTACTGAAGGGAAATCCCTTTTCCAACTTGCTATGTTTCCAATCTGCCATAAATAGAATATAAAATAATCCATACCCTTCTGGATTTGTGAAAGCACTTTCTTTAGCACAAATCCTTTCAGATGCTTTAGCTATCAACACCCACTATCTGTAGTCTGAGAAATTGCATTTGTCTGTGATTCGTATGTCAGATTACAGAATCTTATAACTCTGAGCATCCAGATGGAAATGAGAGAGAGGAAATTGGGCAGCCATATCTCTACCAGTTTACATTCTATGGTGGAATGAACTTTAAAAGTATATTATGTGAGGACAAGAAGTGAGGTATAAGGTTCCAGGCAGCAGAATATTTACGAAGGGCTAAATCTCAGTATAAGCACTATAGCCAATCTCAATTACATGAATTAAGCAAAGTGCCACAGCTTCTAGGTTTAAATTGGGATTTTTTCCCATTAAAAAAGGTGGGGAGGGGAAGAGAGAGAAAGTGGTTGTAGTTTCTATTAGGCTTTCTGGCAATCACAATACCACTGAAGAGCAGGCAACAAGCCCGGGTACCAGACTGAAGGGGTGGTTCCACAATAGGCCTGTTGTGCTAATTTGTTTTGTACAATTAACAGAGCCAACTTCTGATACTAAATCTAGGAATTTGTTACAGACATAAATCTTGAACCATAGTAACAAACATATTGCCAGCTGCAAACTTTCATTTAGAGAATGAGAATATAAGAGCTTATTTTTCAGATACTTTAGAGAAAGATGATCCAAGAGTGGTCAGATTTCAGGCTCAGCCAAGTACTCTAAGAAATTCAAATTATCATCTTTAAACCAGGGGTGGATTTCAATTCCCGTCGCTACCAGTTTGCTCATGTGCGTGGGGCGCTTCTGCGCATGCGCAGAAGTGTCCGGGCAGGTGGGCAGTGCCTCCTGCCGCCACCGTACAGGTTTGCCTGATCTGGTGCGAACCGGTAGCACACCACCATTTCTTTAAACCCTTGCATGGCATGGGTCTAGGCCAGGAGTCTGCAATCTTAAACACTCAAAGAGCCATTTGGGCCGTTTCCCATGAAAAAGAAATCACTGGGAGCCACAAAACCTGGGTGGGCGTGGCCAACTTGATGTCACTCACTCTCACCCAGTCACATGCCTACCCAGCCACAAAACCCTTCTCTTGCTCCCCCTCCCCCTGTATCTTTCTATCTCTGACCCTCTCCTTCCCCCTCTCTCTGTATCTCTCTCCCCCTCTCGCTTTATCTCTCCGTCCCTCTCTCTCCCTCTCTCTCCCACTCTCCCTATCTTCCCCTCTCCCCCCTCTATTTCTCTCCTTCTGTAACTCTCTCTCTTCTCCTGTCTCTCTTCCCCTCTCTCCCCTCCTCTCTGTGTATTTTATTTATTATTACAATTTATATGCCGCCCAACTCCCAAAAGACTCTGGGCAGCTCACAACAAAAACGCAATGGGAAATACACTATAAAAAATTTAAAAGCAAGTTTAAAAGAATAAAACAACAAAAACATTCATATCCCGTCTGGGGCCAGATCTCGCTGAGTCACAATAGCGAAATCAACAGTCACTCTGTGTGTGTGTGTGTGTGTGTGTGTGTATCACTATGTGTGTCTGTCAGTCTGTGTCTCTCTCTGTGTATCAGTGTGTGTGTCTGTCTCTCTCTCCCCCCTCTCTCTCCTTCTTTTATTTCTTCTTTCTGGAAATCCGGGATGGCTGAGGAACGATTGCCAGCTGCAGGAGAGGCTTCCCTTCGGGTGACCCTGCTTCTCCTCCTGCTCCTCCTCCTCTCACTATGGCAGGGCTGGGAGTGTGTGCACACACAGGGAGACCCTCCTCAGCACCAAAGACATGTGTGGGCACTTGCTTGAGGGTCTTAACAGGACATGACTTCTCTCCTGCGCTAAGGCTCTGGCCATGGTCTTGCCCCACAACTCTTCGGCCGAGCGCGGAGCGAGCGAGCTCCAGCCTGAAGCAGCAGGAAGTGAAGGATGCCTTACATGCAAACATGGTGCGAAGGCAGCTACAGGGCCACTTCACTCCTGCACTAAGGCTCTGGCAACCCTTCTCTTGGCTATTCCTTTTATTTCTTCTTTTTTGAAATCTGGGCTGACTGGAATGATTGCCAGCTGTGGCAGAGGCTTCCCTCTTTGGCTTGGCCAAACCACAGCAAGGGAGTGCATGGGGTGGGTGGCTGCTCATTTAAGGAGGGTCTCCCAGCACGTGCTCACCCTCTCGGCCCCGCCACAGCTGGCCAGGGGATCATGAGAGGAGAAGGAGGGGGAGGAAGAGGGTCACCTGAAGGGAAGCCTCTGCCATGATTGGCAATCATTCCTCAGCCAGTCCGGATTTCAAAAAAGAAGAAATAAAAGGAATAGCCAAGAGTCCCATGGAGAGCTTGCTGGCTGCCCTGAAATTCTTAAAGCTGTGGCTGGGTGCTGCAGGCCTGTCTCCTTCTCCCGGATCCCATTCCCACCCCACCAGCCCTTGTGTTAGCGAGGCTGGCGTCGGTTGCGAGGCATGCCCAACACCAATGAGCAACAAGAGTGAGGTGCTGGAGAATCAGCCCCGGTCACTTCTCCACCCCCCACTATCATCCTTTCTTTCTCAGGCGAGGGAGGGTGAGGGGTGGGGCCAGCCAGTGATGGGGACAGGGAGCCACAGCAGAGGGCCCAAAGAGCCGCATGCAGTTCGCGAGCCACAGTTTGCCGACCACTGCACTAAACGATAAAGTTGCATGCTCCCATTGAGTCTGTTAATGAGGAGATGCAACTTATCAAACAAAGGTAAGGTTTTATTTGCAAGGGATGAAACCATGTTAAGTTTGTTTACATCTTATTTGTTAACCTAACTAATTTATGAATGTAACTAATAGATATTCAAAGATACATTTGCTCCCAGCTAGTATATTATGTTCACAGAAGGCTTCGTTTTAATGGAAGGCTACAATTCTTTGCATGTTTCTTTGGATATAAATGCCAACCAGCAGTGGAATATACTAAATATCTTGCTAAATATCAGTCTAGTAATCACTAAAGTGTCATACATTGCTGATTTGTCCAGTTCAAAGTTTTGAAATGTAAATTAGCATATTACTTAATGTTCAATTTTATAAGAGCTCTGTTTTAAGAGAACAGTCTGAGACAGCTTATTTAGAATTATGTTCAGGAAACAATCTTTACTGCCCAAAAGCAATATCAGTAATTCTGACTAAGCCCAACATTTATTACAGGCCCCCCAAAAGCTAAGAATCTCAAAATACCTTTTGTGACCGTTTCCATCATTCCCACTGTTTTGAGCCAGGAAGCAAAATCTATAGCATGTTTTTTCCCACCCCACCCCTCCGCAAACAAACTCACTTGATAATTTTGGAGCAGTCTCTCTGGCTCCACATTCTGTGCCGGATTCCACGCTAAAACGAAGAGACCACATCATTACTAGTCTGAACTGGATCGAAGGTGCATCCATATTTCAATAATCTGAGCTAATGATACAAAAGTTTGGCTATTTTCAATGAGTAAATTATGGTTACTTTAGTCGTCTTTTATTCAATTAAACAAATGGTCAGGCTCCCTAAGAAACTTGGAGCGACTAACCTACCCCATAGTCTGAGCAAAATGGGGGTCCGACAGCTTTTAGGGCAGAATGCCGTTGGAAGCTGTCCCACAAATCGGGACCCATTTCCAAAAGGAAGTGATTGCACCCTGAAAGCTCTTGTTTAGTTTAGCTACGAGACCCCCCAAAAAATCCCGGTCAGTAGGACTTCTATTTCTAAGCAGGAGAGAAAGCCACGGTCACCTGAAGCGGCTCCCCTTGAGCTCGGAGAAAGGTCGCGTTTTAATCCCCTTTACCCTCCGAAAGTCCCTTCTATCCTCCCGCCTCTTCTCTCAGCGCCTCTTCTCCGCGTAGAGGAGGAGCCGTATTCTCGCGGCGATTGGTTAGGCTGCTGCCAATCGGCGGCCGAGGGGCGTGGCTAGGCGCGAGCCGGCTCGGCTCTAGCAAGAGCAGAAGCGGCCGTCCGAGTCAAAGCCTTGTTGTTGCCGGAGCCGCGACGTTTCCTTCCCCCCCCCCTCACCCTACGCAGTCAGGCAGCGAGCGCAGACCTCGACTCCCAGCGCTGTCCGTCTAGGGCACGCCATGGAGGAGGAGCGGGCCGGGGAACAGATGAGGCCACTACTCACAACGGTAATAGAGCGAGGAGGCAGAGGCTGGGGGAAAAGTTGGGGAGACAGGAGGAGGGTCCCCCTTCCCAGCCAGCCGGGGCTCTCTGTGGTCGCTGCTGTTTCCCTTTGTGGGGGCGGAGCCCGACGTCTTTTCTCTCGCCTGGCAGCGGTGGCTAAGGAAGCGCCGCCACCGGCTACTTTAATGCCCGCCGTAATCCAAAACTCGGCTTCTTGCTGTCGGCTTCTCCCTCTGTCACAGGTGTCAGTCCAGGAGCCGTGTGGGGAGGGCTACGGAACACTTCGCCATCCTCCTTCCTCGGCTCTTCTTTCCTCGGTTCATCTCCAGGCAACTGCGTGTAGCCAGAGACCCAAATAACAGTATTGCTGTTGCCTGGTGGATTCAGGGGATGGTTAGGATAATCTGAGCAGCCATCCGTTTAATTCTAGTGTTAATTCTTCCCTTTCCTCTGGGGCAAATATTTCTCGTCAGCATCTTCTCATGCTCCAGTTGCTCGTTTCCTGTTTCTGTATATGCGTGACAGAGAGAGAGACTTTTCTTTTTACAGCCTCCTGTTCGTTGCATTCGTTGCTTTTGTTTAGGCCGAGTATAGATATGGTGAGGGCAGGCCAGAGAGAGAGAGCTTGGTCTCTTTGTTCCCCACCCGGCGGTCGGTCTCTCGCGCTCTCTTTCTCGTCCTCAGCCTCTTCCATTCACATGCTCATTTCAGAATTTCAGACCGCGGTACACATGGAAGAGTGTCAAGTAAGGTAAAGGAGGACAAGGAGAAGACTGTAAGATCAAACCTGGTGTGTGTACTGGGCTGGAGTAAAAACTGTGTAGATGAATCTCTTTTGCAGTTGCAATGACTGTTGTAAGGCTCTGCTAGCCTGTTCTTTACCATTTCACTGTCTCTGGGAGTGCAGACACATGGCTTGCCAGGACCAGTTCTTTTGTCCTCAGAGCTTGCTGTCATATGGAGCTCAAGGAAATGATGTGCTGTTTCTAGGGCCTTTTCATTGCTACTGTTTATGGAGGTGGTCATCAAGGGATAATATAACAGTGATTCACTTTACTTCCGTTTGAGACTGGAGTTCAAATGAAGCAGTCACATGCCTGTTCAGTAAAACTACTGGGTTTTTTCCCACTTTGATTTTGGGGAAGTGTGCTCTTTTTTTGGTGGTGGGGAGCTCAGTTTAGGTGAAAGTTTTATATTTGTTTTTTTGTTTCTGAGTTTCTGCCATTTATCTTGATGCTAACCATGAGTTCATTGCCAAGGTTTCTTGAGGCTATGGTTTGGCAATTAATCTAATTTAATTGGGTAGTAAAAATGGGCACTAGGTAATGGAAAGCTTTCCTGACAGAATGATAAGCAAACAAATACTCTGCTGTAGAAGATCTTTTTTTAACTGTTGCTTTTCCTACTCTGTAACTATATTAATAAAGAAGCTAAACAGTAGCTTTGACCAAAATACACATTATTCATAATGTAAGATAGTGGGTAAACATTTTGAATAACATCTCTGTAGCCCAGAAAAGCAGTTTAATTAATATCCAGTCAGATCTTTCAGATTTCCCTGACATTTGCTCTGGTGCATTTGCGTAGAATTCCTACATGCATGAAATGTTTATAATTCAGACTGTTTTGAACTCGGAGCATATTATTTTGAGCTGGAAACTATTGTTTCAGGTGTAAAATTATTTGCATTTAAAACAGACTTCATGGTTCATTTTGAATTTGCTTTGAATTCAAAATACACATTTTGAATTCAAAATAATTGACATTTAAAATGTATATCCTGGTTTACTAATGGTTCCCAGGCAGGGCTCATTTAAACCCTTCTTCATAAAGAGGTCTTCAGAAGTAGAGATGGCTTCTGAAGTCCATATATGGCTGAAAGTTTTAAATGAATAACTTCAAAGTTGACTGAAATGCCTATTAGCAAAACTTTATTGTGAAACAAGCCTTATATTCTTGTGATACTGGCCATAGTAAAACAGGGAAGGAACTTTTGGCCTGCCTTTGAGTCAGCTTCTCTCTCATTGCCCTCCTTAAAATGGTATAAAGTGTGAAGAGAAGGATTTAACATAAAGTTTTGAGGAAATTATGTGTGATTCTTCTGGTACTTTACCATAGTTATAGAAGAAATCCATTAGTACTCACTTTGTAGAGTTTAAGTATTATGCCTTTGGATTGCTTTTATGTATATATAATACTTAAAGGGCCTCTTTGACTCCTCTAAATATTACAAGGCTAAGTGTCTGAGGAGATTGATTGTTTTTGATGTTGTATATTGAAAAGAGGGGAATAGAAGTTTGATCATATTATTTGTTCTTTATTATTATTTGTTATTATTATATGGTTTTGGCTATATGGAATCTGTTTATCCTTTTCAGCTATTGTCTCATTGGGTTAAATATAATTTTTCATTGACACATTGTACTTGATTTTTTGATCAAAAGATAGTTAAAGAATAATAGTGCAGCTTCTGAATTCTTAAAGATCTGTGAGGTTGATAGTGCTCCTACCCATTTTCTTGTCTGTAGCAAAGCGAGCACTAATTTATCCAAATTAAAATGCTTACATAATAAAATAGAAATATGTGTCTTGTGTAGCATTTGTTTATTTATTCAGTTCTATAACTGCTGACAGCTGTTTAATTGTCTAGTTATTTATTTAAAAGCAGAGTATTCATTTGTTACTTCTTTTCTGCTTCTGAATCAGTTCTTTCTGATCATTTATATATGATCATACTTATCTAAATTCTCTCCCCCCCCCCCCCGCATATCTTCCCTTTTGTGGAACCTGGATATACAGTTGATTCTTATCTCCTTTTCATTCAAGAAGGCTCTTAAAATCATGTTGTTTCAATATATCTTTAGATTTCATGTGTCTATATATCTATTTTCAATATTATGTAATTACTGATTCATGTGGTTTCTTAATTGCTTTCTAATATTTTGATTGTTGGTTTTCTTGCATATCTCCCAGAATCAATCTGATTGGGGTGTTATATAATTGTTGTAAATAAACATTATGGTGCTTTCCTCTTAGCCTACAAATATATTTGAAAGTTTGTTGATTGTATTCTTTTTAGAGGGTTTTCACATTAAATATGTAAACCACCTGTTACAGTTCTTGTTTTCTTACTATTCCAATGTATTTTTAGTTTCATATTTTTATTAAATTTTTACCTTTAATAATTTCTACTTGGAAGATAATTTAAATATAACTATAGGCTAAACCCTATAGATCACTCTCTTGTAATATATCTTGTCCAATAAATGTATATGCAAACATTACTTCTGTCTTGTTAATTGTCCTAGCACCAAGGTGAGCATTTCAGAGGTGGAAAGTGGTTGGAACTCAAACAAAAGCTGAAGATGTGAAATTGATTGGTCTTGCCAGATGTGCCAGGGGCAAACATTCTAAAGGCAAAATTATGGTCAGTTATGGTCATGTGATCTTCCTCTTAGCAACAGTCTCACTTAGCAACAGAGTTGCCAGTCCCAATTGTGATTGCTAAACAAGGACTACCTGTATTGTGTTTCTAAATAGTGAAAATAAATGTTTCTAGTTGATTGTTTAAACAAGGCATGGTTTGCTGAAAGACTTGCCATTGGTCTTGACCACAATTAAATTATGCTATGCCTTAACTGTGTTTTATGCAGTCTTACTGATTATTTATATGCAATTACTTACAAATAGATAACACAACACTATGGAAACAGTGTGAAGTTGTAATATGGGATTCATAATATAAATAGTATTATATGCAATAATTTTTCCTTAAAATTTGTGACTGACTCAAGATCTGATGATTTTAAGGAGTCCACCCTAAAAATAAATAGGGGCAGTTTTATAGGGCTATTGTATAATGTAATTGTTTCTATTGCCTAACTCATATTGCAGCCTATAAGTATTCCAGCCTATTCCCTTAGAACTACCAGTATTTTATTTTTTTTCCAAAATCCATCTTTAAAGGCTGCATAACTGGAACACAAAAGAAAGAGCACATTAAAGTCAATCTTTTCTAGCAACCAATGTTAAAGAGATGTTTTGGAAAAATTTTGGAGAGCTTAACTGTCTAAGTTATAAAGTATTCTTTATTTAAATAATACTGCATTACCATTCATCCTTAATTTCAAATAATTTGTAAATTAATTAGAAGTTAGAATTAGAATTATTAATGAGAATCTCTTTCCTCATTTGGGAAATACCGTATGTTCCATTTTTTACTGTGAGAAGTTGATAAAAATGGATTTGGCATATCTTTCTATATGTGCTATGTTCTACCAATATATTACCTATCTATGTTTTGGAATTCACAATGCCTATTCTAATTCATTTTCTTAATTCATTTTCTTCTAAAATCAGCTTTTCACAAACTGTTTTTAAGATGGATACTTAGAGCAAGTAATATACAGTTTTTGTCATCTGGTAAAATACAATATATTTCAAAGTTGTTACTTTGTATCTTGTTACTTTTAAGATATTGTTGTTGGTATTTGCTACTTACATAAAATAAAAATCAAATACAGGCATTGTGAAATTGAGCAGAAAGAATTCAGCTTTCATTTGCTGATTAAATCCTTTAGACAATAGATATACTATGGACAAAAATTAAAAACCAAGTTGTTGCCAGCAAGAAATAGATAGCTAAGGAAAAAATTATAAAAATAAGCAAAGAGTGTCTTGTGGAGTCCCTTATGGTGTTTACATTTGACTGTTTGCAGGCATTTTTATTGGACTAGGTAACATCATCAATTCACCCCCACCAAAACTGGAATGGCAAGCTAATGGAGAGACAACCCCATAGTTATTAGCACTGATGATGTTACTTATTCTCTTATATGAAACATCTGCAAACAACCAGCCAAGCTCATGAAGAACTCTCCAGTCCAACCCTGAACTACATATATTCTCTTCTCTTGAAACTGTGTCTTAAGTGTAAACATTATTTGGAACTATTTATGATTCTTGGAATACACAACTGTGTTATATTTAACTAGGGCTTTCTTAAAGGAGTACATCTTTTTTGAGACTACAGTGCTAGCCGTACAGATTTTTGGAAAATATATATCTCAGATTAAAGAAGTGGTCATATATCAGTGAAATGGCTGCAACCTGTTGTTGCCTTTATACCAAGGTACAGATAATCAGATAATCCTTGATTTATGACAATCGAGCCCAATTTTACCACCTTTGTTGCCACAATTGTTAAGTGAATCACTGCAATTAGTGACATGGTTGTTAAGTGAATCTAGATTCCCCATTGGTTTTGCTTGTCAGAAGGTTGCAGAAGGTCATCACATGATCCCAGGACACTACAACTGCCATAAATATGAATTAGTTGCCAAGCATCTGAATTTTGATCACCTGACCCTGGAGATGCTGCAATGGTCTTAAGTATGAAAAATGGTCAAAAGTCATTTTTTTTAGTGCCATTGTCATTTCAAATAGCGACTAAATGAATCATTGTAAGTTGAGGACTACCTGTAGCTGTGTGGTGTCAGCCTTTTGAGGCAGTCCAGATAAGAAGTGTAAACCATGATTGGTAACTATCCTTATTGTAAGTGAAAACTGTATCTTTATTGTAAGAGCACAGTAACATAGCTTTGCAACTCTGAAAAAACTTCTCCCTTCCTTTAATTTTGCTTTCCAGAAAACTAGGACAGATCCCTTCTGAAATGCTTCCCAAACCTTTTTCTTCTTCTTTTATGGACTGACAGTACCTTTTGTATGATGATTGTCTAGGCTGCAAATCTTCCTATCTCCCAAGATCATTCCTGCATTACTTGTGGTAGGCTCATTGGATAATTGCTGCTTTAAGGAATTGCCATAAAGCACTACAAGTAGTCTTCAATTCACATTTGTTTAGTGATTGTTCAAAGTTACAATGGCACTGAAAAAATTGACCCATGACCAGTTTTCACACCTATTACCGGTGCAGCCTGCCCATGGTCACATGATCAAAATTTGGGCGTTGGCAACTGGCATGTATTTATAATAGTTACACTGTCCCAGGATCATGTGATCATCATTTGTAATCTTCCCAGTTGGCTTCTGACAAGCAAGATCAGTGTTGGGAGCCAGATTAGCTTAATGACTGCATGATTCACTTAACAACTGCAATGATTCACTTGTAATTTCAAATGGACTTTAGAAGAATGGTTGTAAGGTAAGGATTAGTGTAATGTAAATTGTAGTCTAGATAGTCTAGTTATAATAACAACAAAAAATCCTCTAAGAAATAAGTGTAGCTGAGCTGAGGAAGCAAAAAGTTAACAAAACATAATGTAGAATAATACAAGGAAAACAGACAAAATTTGTATTTTTGAAGAGCCGAGGAAAGCAATTCTTAAGACTAACAGAATATTCTTCAAACGTAATAAAGATTTTAATAGTCCTTTTCTAAAAGAAGGCTTCCACATTACTTTTTATTGTAACAGACTTTTTATCTGGGATCCACATTAGATTCTATTGGGAACAACACTCTGATGCCACATAAAGCAAGGAAAAGAATTACTTGATAGTTCAAACATTTATTATATCTCCTTTTTAAAAATGAAAAACTGGGAAGCCAATCAGCTAAGGCAGTGGTTCTCAACCTTCCTAATGCCACGACCCTTTAATACAGTTCCTCATGTTGTGGTGACCCCCAC
>JANHFM010001681.1:110040-121324 GCA_032468115.1 Grayia smithii | reverse complement strand
AGTCAGTTCATTGCCCCCAACAATCTGGGTCCTCAGTTTATCTACCCCGAAAGGATGAAAGGCTGAGTAAACCTTTATATCTTTATATCTAGTTATACTTTTAATATATTTAATAATATATTATATAAAATATAAAATTTTATATTATATATAAAAATATGCATAATAATATTTCCCCTATTTCTTATGTTTGCCTCTATTCTAGCTCCTAGTAAAGCCAATCTTGTGTTACAAAACATTTCCTCTATCTGTCATCTCTTGCCCATTTTAATATTTAAATTCTTACTTGTTTTTTGACTTGCCTCCCAAATTCCTCCCTTGGGTCGTCTTCTCTATCTATATCTTTTCTGTTTAATTTAAGTATTTCTTCCATCTCTACTATCTTTTCTTGTCAAACCTCCAGAGGATCTGCCTGACTTTCCATTTTCTTTTCAAAGATATCTTTCTGTTTATCTAGTGTCATTTTTTGGTCTCTTAGCATGTATTTTCCCTGAATTGCTTCATAGGTTTTAATTACACTCTCCCTCTTATTTTTTTGTTTTGATTGTTTTAGTTCTGTCTTTTCCCCTGGTCTCTCCATGGTCTCCTCTATTTCCTGGGCTTTTTGATCATTGTTCATTATCCCTTGTGGACCACTTTCTAACTTCCCATTTATGTTATTCATTAATTCCATTATCTCTCTGTGATTCCTTGTCTTTGATGCTTTGAAACATCATCACCGATTCTTTTTGCAACACACTTATTTCCCCCTGCTGAAACATCTTGCCTTCTTTGTTGATAAATCCAAATATCACTCAGCAGTCTATCAATGTTCTATCCCAGAGTCTTAATCATTTTTGCCCTCAGAAAGTTGATCTGGAAACCATTCATTCAGTCCTGTTGTTAATCCTCTGGAAATACAGTAATATGGATCTTTATGTCCCACAGTTAGTGTCAGGTCTGGAAACCATCTTTTCTATTAAATTTTCAAGCCTGCTACATTTAGTGCTGTGGGAAACTGGGAAGGGGGATTGTATGGAGCAGGGGAGATATATAGTCATAATAACATTCCTTTCTCTGAGAGTCAAGGGCATCTTGCCCTGCACCTGGATTGGTGTGACTGGGAGGCATCTCCAGTTGGTACAGTGCATGGATTGGACCATGTGATGGACATGTGAGTGCTGGGCAGGGACTTGAATTTCCTGTGGGTGGGAAAAACTTGTAAACTTTCAGATTCAGGTTTTCCTAGATGTGCCAATATGATATCTCTAATAAAATGTCACCTTGAGGAATTCCTAGCCTTGGAGTCTTCTCTTGTTGGAGGTGTTACTTGGAACCCTGGCAGTTAATCAGTTTAGCTCTTTTTAGGTAATCCAGGAAAATTTCCAAATGTCTCCTTAAGTCCTCACTATAAATTCAATAAGTCCTGATATTTAAAAGTCACTTTACTTAAATGTCTTCTGTATTTTCAATTTTAGAGCTCCAGTAGTTATGGAATAGATAAGTATAAAGCAATAGATAGCATTGCAGTCCTCCAGATGTTATTTCCACTTTCTCCTCTGTCTTATCAGTATTTTTCTCAGGTTTGTAGAAATATAATGTATTCCATTCACCAGTAGATGGCGCCTTCTGTTTAACTTCAACGTTGCATAGATTCTAACAAGTTCTGTTTGTATTTATTCAAACAAATAATCAAAATTCTGATAAGTCATTCCAGCATTTTAAAATGCCTTATTGCCAATAAAAATTAGAGATCCAATATTTCTGGGTTTTTAAAGGTTTTGCGCTCTCCTCTTAATATTTTTTGCTTTTATTTCAGGTCTATGATTTTTCTTTCTCTAATTGTTCACCACCTAAACAAACTCTTCAAATAGTTTTTTTCCAGAGTTTATTTTCTTTAGGGTAGGTTTCAGGTTAAAAAAAAAAAGTCACCTCACCCAGTTCTAGTCACTGTTCATCCACACCTCTCCAGCACAGTCTTTGTTTCTTTGGCTGCCCCAGCTTTATGGCAGCCATAATGGCTGCCTCTCCTCTTCATTGTTGGATGAGAGGGAATTAGCCCTAGATCAAGCAGGAGAGCTGCTGCTCTCCATAGCTGCAGGGCACCCCTCCAGTCTTTGTCACCCCTACAGGGTGACTTTAGCCCCTTATGGGGCCCTCCAACAAAGGAATTCAGAACAAGGTTGCAGAGCCCCACTTTTTGCATCTGATAGCACCGTGACATCAATAGGAAGTCAAAAGCATCCTTTATTTATGAGGCTGTCATTCTGCTTCTGGAATTTACAATTTGCAATTTTTAAAAAAATTACGTATGTTTATTTTGTAATTAAAAATTATAACCTTGATTCTTCTGAGCATATTTTGCTGAAAATATTCTATAAATCTTGGCACTCTCTGTCTTTTTTTCTCTCCCTCTGTTTCTGTCTTTCTCCCTGTCTCTCTCTTTCTCCCTCCCTCTCCCTCCCTCTTTTTCTGTCTCTGATGTGGATCTTGTGTTGATTGAGCATTCTAGTACACACCTGCATCAATACTTGGGTGACCTTACTGACTTAGAGTTGATTTCTTTGCCTAAGCAGGGGTCAACAACCTTAAACACTCAAAGAGCCACAAAAATCCTAACTGGAAGCTCCCATTCAATTCTGGAACCAACCGGAAGTCCAGTTCCCCCATCATAGTCTCCTCCTAGCACGACATCCTTTTTCCTCTGCCGACTTGAAGTTGGTTCCCCTCCCCCCACCATAGAGTCTCCTCCTAGCGCGGCATCCTTTTTCCTCTACTTGTCCTAACCAAAAGCCCTATCAATTGTGGAGCTGACCAGCAACAGGGAACCACAGCAGAGGGATGAAAGAGCCACCTGCAGCTCCAGAGCCGTGGGTTACTGACCCCTGGTCTAAAGATTCATCAGTCAAGATGATGTTTCCTAAGTATTTGAAGATGTTTACATTTGTCAACTGGGTGTCATCAACAGTGATTTTTGGTTTTATTGATTTGGTATTTGGCAAGGGCTGGTGAAGTATTTCTATTTTTCAGTTCCGGCTTATAGTAAGGCCAAAGAGCATAGCAGCTTCAGAGAATTTATTGAACATCAACTGTAGATTGTGGTCTTATGTGCCAACTATCAAAATAATAATTTCAGTGCATTCTTTTTAAGTGATTCTGAAATGACCAAATCATTTAAAACCAGTATGAAAAATAGGAAAACTAAAAGCTTTAACTATCCATTAGAAACTGAACTACAAAAGGAAATGTACATGTGTCTAAGGAACTTCAATGACCTATTACAGGTAGTACTGGACTTACAACAGTTCATTTAGTGACTGTTCAAAGTTATAACAGCAGTGACTTATAACTGCTACAATTTTATCACAGTTACAACCTTTGATGCATCCCCATGATCATGTGATCACAATTCAGATGCTTGGCAACTGGTTCATATTTATGACTGTTGCTGTGTCCCAAGGTGATGTGACTCTCTTTTGCGACCTTCTGATAAGCAAAATCAATGGCGAAGACAGGTTCACTTAACAACTGATATACTAAGTAACTGCAGTGATTCACTTAACAACTGAGGCAAAAAAGGTCTAAAATGGGACAACATTCATTTAACAAATGTCTCACTTAACAACAGAAATTTTGGGCTCAATTGTAGTTGTAAGTCGAGGACTACCTATACTAGAAAATTAATCTCTTGCTTTTCTTAAGAGCATTACCCTGCCTTTGATGTATATCTTTGTTATTTTAACAAACAGCTATTACCTAGGGCAGAAAGTAGTGTCATTCATAAAGTAATAGTGTACCAACTATTTAATTATTGGCCTTAGTCAAACTTTTAGTACTGAACAAAGTGAAGTTCATTTTAGTAATCTGAGTGTGATGGAATTAAAATGTTTATGCGCCTTGATAAATTCTTTTCCAGATCAGTTGCTATTTTTTTACTTGTTAGATAATATCTCATATTTCCTTTAAGAAGTCAAAACAGCATTATAAAGGTATTACAGAATTTCAGACAATTCTGTTCTATTTGTGCTGTAATTCATTTGTCAGGAATGATCAAGGTTATTAGCTCTAAAATCAAGTCAGAAACACACTGAAGTAGATTGCTGAGAATGTTTATATTTATTTAATAATTTTTAAGAGGGTATATACTATGGTGGTACTTGTTCTTTCTCTGTCTGGACACGTGAGCATTCTCAGCTATTAACACCGGTCCAGATATCCAACATTGGGTAGGTCTCCTGGATCTATTCAGGCAGAACAAGTACTCTTGACAATAGGAAGCAGACTAAAGTACAATCTAACAGCTTTATTCATAGGAGGGATCACATAAATTCATTTACTATTTTAGGAGGTCACGATATCACAGTTATCACAAGTTTTAGAATCTCATATATACAGTTCATCTCCTTAAAATTATATATGTTCATATTACATATTGGCCTCTGCTAGGTTTGCGTCTCCTTGGCATGCTTTGTTTTTTTTTTTATCATGGGCCTTTAGATATTGAACTATATTTTTTATATTTACCATTGGCCACACTGGCCACAGTTGCTGGGCACTGTAGCTGAGTAATATATGGAAAACTGCAGATTTCCTACTCTTAATTTAAATGATAAAAAGTGTATCATGTTTCTCATTCTGATGTGTAAAACATTTACATCATGGATTTGTTATACAAAATTGATATATTGAATACAATGAATAATTTTCCTGTTGAAGATTAACCTACAGTTTACATTCCTAAACGTCCAAAAATTAATATTTGGCTAAAATGGTATGGTCCAGTGGAGAAACAGAACATTTGGGGATCCTCTGCAACATCCTCTGCAAAACCCACCTGGGCTTTCTCTCTCTAGGCCCAACTTACCTTACAGGGTTGCTATTGTGGGAAAATAGGAGGAAGATGTATTGGATATGTTCTCTGCATTGAGTTATTTATAAGAATAATAAAGGCAGGATACAAGTAAGTAAAACTGAAATAAAAAATAAGCAACCATTTAAAATGGAACTTTATTATTGCTTTTCTTCATAAGAATTATATATATATATGAAATTTATATGGCCACCCACTCACTTTCCATGACTAGGTGGCTTACAAAATATAAAACTAACATACAGAATAAAACAATAACCTCCACCCCTAATTCAAACTTTAGTTAGAAATAAATGAATTATTTGGATCATGGCTCAGATCCTGCTTTTAAAAGTTGTCTTGCTTTAGGGCTGCACTAATGGATAATTGCTAACTTTCTAATGGTTCACTTTGAAATAGGATTTATTTAAGCATTCTAAAGTACATTGTGCTTTATTTCGTGATTGTTCCATGGAAGTCCAGTAAAATTATGACATTCTTGTAATTGCATGATCCGTATTGGTGGTTAGATACACATTTTAAAATTTAAAAATAATACCTTTTTGGTCAATTTTGCAAAAGGCCATCATTTAGGTAATAGCTAACTTTAACACTTAATAAGCTTTCATTTTTTTCCTGAAAAAATAACTCTTTTGGCAATTTTGGTACTAATGCACTTTTTATTTATTTAACTTTCACACTTGCTTTTAGAAAGCTGTCACAATTGTTATGTAAGCATGCCTATTTCTAGGCAACATTATTTTAAATATGCTTCTTTATTCTAATTTTAGGGCTCTTAGCATCACCACAATCTGCACCTGGTAATTTGGATATTGGAAAAAATGGAGAATTTAAAATTAGTGGAACAGGAGGGAGTAGAGAAAACAGTACAGTTGACTTCAGCAAGGTAACGTTTTTAAGCTTTTAGACAACACACAGCTTTGTACATTTTGTGGAAGCTTGCTTTTTTCTTCAAAATATACTTGTTTGCACTTGTATTGTATAATCTAATCCCTAAAATAAAGTTCTAGAATAAATTAGGAGCAACTATATATATATATATATATTTGTAATTACCTGAGTATCAGTTATAGACACTTTGGTATAATGCTTAAAAAAAAAGAAATCAGGAGATTAAGTTCTAGTTCCATTTTAAGAATGAAGCCAACTGGTAATAACTTCAAAACATTTCTGAAAATATTGCTAAGAAAACTTCAAGAGTTTGTCCAGGTAAATCATCAATGTTCAAGGTTGACGTTTATTTGACATACAAGGTTGACATACATGGGCTGTGCCACTTTTGTTATGTTATGTTACATTATGTTACGTTACGTTATGTTACATTACGTTATGTTACATTATCACATGTGATAAATTCTACATAATTGCTTAAACATGTCATTTTATTTTACACATTGTAAGCTAAGAGTCTATTGTGTGTAGTGGGATATGTGAAAGAGGAAAGAGGATGGAGAGGAAGTTGGAGTCAGGATTAAGTTGGTGAGTTGAAGATTCCAGATTGATGTGGTTGATTTATTAGAATGGGACAGTAGTAATATAGAGAAGAATCCACCTCTATGATAACTAAACATGAGGCAGTCTCTAATGTTCCTCTTCAAAGAGAATAGTGGTGTGAAAAAATGGTTAAAGATCTGAAGTCTGACTAGGTAGAAATTCTGAATTAGCATTCAGTGTACTCTGAGCAGTCTACCGTCAACCACGGAAGCTCAGGGGTGTTTTTGATCAGTTATACTCTTTCAACCCAACCTATTTCTCAAAGTTGTTTGGGAGAAAATAATGGAAGGAGTGCTAGCATATTGTCTTGAGGTCTTAAACAGGAGGCTGGATGTATCACAAATAAATTGATAAAATGGTTATGTGGCACTTCATAAAAGCTCTAGTCAATTGTTGAAAGGTTGTAAATGTCTTTCAATTTGCTATTTTAATAGTATTTAATTTATTGTTGTTATTGTTCAGTAGCCATAATAGTTAAAGGCAACAACAAAAGCACAACTCATCTTGCAGAATTGAGGTTTACTATTTTTTCTTTTATGTTGCAGTTTCCTTTTTTCCCTGACTATCATATGAAGGCCATAATTAGGGTGGCAATAAATGTAAATTGAGATATATTGTAGAAATGTACCCATGAATCTTGTGTTATTATTGTTGTAATTAAATATGTATGCCACCAAATCATCCAAATTCATGGTGACTTACCACATTAATTATAATACAATATTTATGATAAGAATAAATCACAACCCCACCTTATTTGCACATTGTTAATTGAAACTATTCCTATCAGATTTCTTAAGATTTCCAAGTTAAAACACTTTTCAAATGCTTTTTTCAAATATTCGGTATTGATCTTAATAATTAGTGTTAGTAAAGTTATTTTCTATTTTAAAGATTCACTATATGTATATGTATTTTAGTTACTAGAACAGGGGTGTCAAACTCGCAGCCTGCAACCCAGATGCCTCACATGCTGACCATGCCCATGTCTAGTTTAGTGAAGGGGGGAAAAAGTCACAATACATCATGTGATGATGCCATGACGATGCGAGTTTGACACCTCTATACTGGAGCGATACATTTATGACTTGTCCAGTCATATTCTGATGCATAATAAAATTGCTATTATATAGATAGTCCTCAAATTATGACTGTAATAGAGTCTGTCCATTACAGTTGTAAAATATTGCAGTTATTAAGTGAGGCACCAATGTGATCGCCTCCCTCAATAGTCGCTGTCCTGGCCATCTCAAATGTGTCTCATAAGCAATTGCATAGGTAGGTTGAACAGAGTGAAAGAGCTGCTTGGTGAAAAAGGGTAGGCAGCTGCTCTACTGCATGAGCTATAAAATTATAAGGTCTTTTTCTCCTGCACGGAACAAGACAGAGAGGAGGTGCACTGTGCAGAAAAGCAAAGCTGTCCCAGTTTCACTTCTCCTTGCACCATGCTGTTACCCTGCTGGCTCTGGACTAGAGAAAAAGAGAGAGAAAGCAGCTTGTGACTTAATCCTGTCAGCTTCTCTGTTGACTTGATCACATGATTGTGGAAGGCTTAGTAACCCACTGTAAATGTGAATTGGTTGCCAAGGGTCCATATCACAATTACATGGCCCATAACTTAGCACTGGTTGAATGTCCATTCAGTGCCATTGTTATGTCAAACAGTTGCTGAATGAATATTTGTAAGTCAATTTGTAAGTCAACCTGTATATGTTTCTGTAATATTGAGATCATTGACTTTTCCTTCAGTTTAGTGGGCTATAAGATTTATAGAAGAGTCCTTATCATGTCATTGAAACTCAACTGTAGCATAGACACAGCCCATTTTATACAGTATCCTGAATGGACTACTTCAGCTAACATTGTCACTTCTAGGTATAATATGAATAAAGTGCATTTAGAACTGTAAGTGGAGTAGAACCTCTGAGTTTAAATGAATAGACTATTATAGGTTGAAGTCCTAAGTACAGAATTAAAACCTGTATGTTTCCCTTTTTATTGAATAATCTACACAGAATTGCTTCCTTTAGTGCAGAGGTCACCAACCCTTGGATCATGGACCAGTACTGGTCTGTGGCCTGTTAGGAACTGGGCCACATAGCTGGAGGTGAATAGCAGGCGAGTAAGCAAAAGTGAAACTATCTCCCCTTGTCCATGGAAAAATTGTCTTCAAGAAACTGGTCCCTGGTACCAAAAAAGTTTGGGACAGCTGCTTTAGTGAAAGAATGCTAACTTGTAATGAAGTTATTATTTGTATAATTTATAATATAGTATTTCTCCTTTCAATATTTTGTTTCCAATATATAATTTAGGAAAATGATGTAATTTTGCTTAAAAGTTCTCTTAACAAAACAAATTTATATAATAGTTTAACTATGGCAAATGCCACTATTCTAGCTCCTCTGTCACAGCTTTTATATTTTTACTTGGCCTGTTCTTCTCTGCACCTGCCTTGTCTCCTGTTGGGCAGGATTCTGCCTCCTGGCACTGTAGTTGTGGCACACTTGGTGTGGGACTCAAGAGGCCAGCTGTAAGTGTTTGTTTTTTTTCTAGATAGCTGTGTAACTGGTGTGTTAGTTTCAGTGAGTTTTGTGTTTCTGTCTTTATGTGACCAATAGTTTGTATGATGCTATATATTATGTTGGTGAATTTTTATAATTATATACACAGTTCCCATGGGTAATTTGAAGAACACTATTGTATACAGAATTAATTCTCCATAAATATTCTTTTTTTAGATTGAATTTAAAAAAGAAGCAATTGTGTATATAATTACATTGATTTAGTGGAATTTGTAGTTATCCTAAGATATAATTTTAGTAAGTTTTTGTGATTGTATATTTTAACATAGTTATGAAAAACAATATTTGTACATATGATTATATTAAAATGTTATTTAATTTGATAACATACATCACACTTTAATAATACAGTATATTTTGCTTGTCACTTATTTATAAATGTCAGTTTCAAAATGCTTTAGAATATTTTAATATACTATTAATCATTCTTTGAAAATAGGTGGATATGAACTTTATGAGGAAGATTCCAATAGGTGCAGAGGCATCAAATGTGCTTGTTGGAGAAGTGGATTTTTTGGAGAGACCAATAATTGCTTTTGTGAGGCTGTCTCCAGCTGTGCTTCTCACTGGTCTCACAGAGGTTCCTGTTCCTACACGGTAAAATAAAAATATAATGTAGTAAAACTTTAATTCTCTCAATAATTTGTCATCTATATTATGTGATTC
The DNA here is from genome assembly GCA_032468115.1 of Grayia smithii. Classification (NCBI taxonomy): domain Eukaryota; kingdom Metazoa; phylum Chordata; class Lepidosauria; order Squamata; family Grayiidae; genus Grayia; species Grayia smithii. The sequence goes on along the minus strand of JANHFM010001681.1, from coordinate 111,733 downwards.
AACAATTTTTTTTCTTCTTAGAAAGAAAAAAGAGGCTGCTGACTCTTTGTTATGAGTTTATCATGCTGGTTTAATTTTTTAATGCAGATTTTATCTTATGTTGGTTTAAAATCTCTTTAACTTCATAGTTCATACTTATAATACTTGAGTTCTCATTAGTGGCAAGTATGGTAATAGTGGTTGTACAGAATACAGCATAATGCATAAACATTTACTAATATAACAAAAATGTGTATCAAAATATAAAACATCAGAGCAGTGAACCATTTAAAAACACAAGTGATGAATAAAATTATGACTAAAATTAAATTATGTATGAGCAAATACTGGGGTGGCTAATCCTATGGCTAGAATGCAACTCACAGAATTTCTAGTTGTTGTTGTTATACGTGCAATATTCAATAGTATAATTTTTATTTGTTATTGACAGATATTATTGAATTCCAGCTATAATATTTGACCTTGCAACTCTTTTTCATAAATCTACAGTTTCCTTTTTCTGTTGCTGGGACCAGCAGGTAAAGCACCTCAGTATCATGAAATTGGTCGATCAATAGCAACACTCATGACTGATGATGTGAGTACTGCCATTTATTACATACCCCCCAAATTATTTAAAATAGAGTCAATATGTATTTTTACAATTGACTTAAATTTATAATGGTAACGTACAATATATCATCTTATGCACAAATATTTATAGGTACATACTCATAAATGCATATATATCATGCCTTTCCCTAGCAAGTGGAGAGATGAGGTGCTATGGACTGTATTTCTCCATTTCAGTTAGGTCAACTTCTTTGTTGATGTTGGGAGAAGCACTTGGATATCACTCAGTTTTGGGATATTAGACAAGTCGAAGTCCAGAAAGTGTTGGTTCTCCGTGATGGGGCCAATCCTCTGGAAAGGCTTCCTGCATGAAGTTGGATTACCTCTGATGTTATTCATCCTCTAGAAGCAACTGAAGATGAAGTTGTTTCAAATGGCATTTTGGTGTTGATGTTTGGTTTTTTGTTGAATTGAATGTTTTTTATGGTGATGTTATTTTGATTAGCTACATCGAGTCCATGTAATTGCAGTGGGATATGAGATTGATCAATAAAAATAAATTTCCTTTAAACGCAACAATGTTTCATTCCTAAAGTGCAGTAGGAAATAATAATTAATAAGCCAAATAAATTAAAAGAATATAATAAGAAAAGAAATTGAATTATACAGATTGTCCTCAATTTATGACAATTGAGCCCAAAATTTCTGTTGCTAAGTGAGAGTTGTTGAGTGAATTTTGCCCCATTTTATGACCTTTCTTGCCACATTTGTTAAGTGAATCAAGGCAGTTGTTAAGTTAGTAACACATTTGTTAAGTGAATCTGGCTTCCCCATTGACTTTGCTTGTTAGAAGGTCATAAAAGATTATCACATGATCCTGATACACTGCAACCATCATAAATATGAATCAATGGCTGATGATCTGAATTTTGATCACATGATCATGGGGATGCTGCAATTATCATAAGTGTGATAAATGGTCATAATTCACTTTTTTCAGTGCCTTATGTTAGTGCTTTTTTCAGTTATATCACTAAATGGACTGTTGTAAGTTTTTTTTTTTATTGAAAAGTTTTATAAAGTTTTACAACAAACCCCCAACCAAACCCTCCTCCCTCCACCCTCCTCCCCTCCCTCCTTC